>OVAX01000764.1:0-64820 GCA_900406405.1 Lepidium africanum | reverse complement strand
TGTTTTACAATTTTTAATTTTCAATAATAATTAAGTTATCTAAAAAATATTTTAATTTTTTCCCCTAAGAAACCCACCTTAAGAACCTACCATTAGTCACACTTACAAACTCAAAACAAAAATACATCTCTTAACTCTACTTTTTTCTAAATTTAATCATTTTATATTACTTAGAGCTCTTAATAAGAGCTTACCAATAATGTTGCTCTTACTAATTAAAATGGTTCACAAAAGCCAAAAGGCCTTGTTTAGCTAAGCTATTCGCTCGATTATTGAATCGGCGATTAACATAATTAAAAGATATGTCGTTGAAGTTATTCCTAATTATAATTAGGTTTTGTGCATGAATGATTTTATTATGTTCAGGACGCATTAATACTAGAAGATCTTTTCTTCCATACTTTTTTCAATTGCGTGAGATTTGATACGAAAAATATGTCTTTTGACTTTGTTCTGGATTCTCACATAATGTTTATTTATCTTATTTGTTGATTAGTTGTTAGAACTTTCTTATATTCGAACTCGTTTCTACCAGATTGTGGTCCTTAAGATCGTTCAGACCCAAAACTAACAATGTTGTAATAGATCCCTAGTTCTTGTTTTGTTAGTTTTTAGCACTAAATTTTGATTTTCATTGTCTTTGAGTTTGTTGTGTGTATTTTTGTATCCACCACTGGATACACAACCCAAATTCTAGTTACCTCAAATCCTCCACACAATTTTATGGAATCAAATTCGAAAACGGAAAATATTCAAAATAAAAACGAAGGCAAAGTCGGATAATGCTTTGTTGAGATTGAGAAAGTAACCTGAAGTGTAAACTTACGTTTTTACAGGGAATTGACAAAAAAAAGAATGGCACAAATCAAATCTGATTCTTTTTATAGCTCCACAAATCATAACGCTACTACTCAAATCCAGTCAATAACAAGTAAACAATGATATAATAAATTTGTAAGACCAAGAATCTTAGAAAAGTAAAAAAAAAAATTCAAATAATCAAAAAGTTTTTGTTTGTTTGTTCTCTCTGTCAATTTCTTTTCATGGTTTTTTCAAGTATTATATCTATACTTCTTTCCAATTCTGGTTCTCAAGCTGACTCAGATTCAGACTCAGTCTTCTCCACAACATCTCCTTTGAACTTTAAGCCATACATGTGACCCATCTTGGTTCGTTTTGTCTCTAAGTATCTCTTATTCTCCTTTGTGATGAGACTTAAGAGAGGGACTCTCCCATCAATGGCTAATCCATAACCCTTCAAACCAACATACTTTGCAGGATTATTCGTCATCAGCTTCATTGTCCTCACACCTAAATCCCTCAATATCTGCATTTTGTACAACAGTTAATGAGATCACCAGAATAAATGGTTGGCTATTTTGCCTTTTTATGTTACTGTGTTCTTGGTCTAATACCTGAGCTCCAATTCCATATTCTCTAGAATCAACAGGCAGTCCTAATTCCTCATTAGCTTCCACCGTGTCTCGACCAGCATCTTGTAGATTGTAAGCTCGAAGCTTGTGTCCTAAACCGATCCCTCTTCCTTCATGTCCACGGAGGTAAACCAACACACCACGACCAGTAGACTCGATCTGTTGCATTGCGAGAGCTAGTTGGTTCCCACAATCACACCTTGCAGACCCAAATATGTCTCCTGTGAGACATTCGGAATGAACCCTCACAAGAACGCCTTGACCGTCACCAATTTCACCCTACCACAATATTAGGAACATGTGTTTTAGCTAAACTCTCAGTTGTTCTGAAGTCAGATCAACAAGAGATGTTTTAGAAACATTGCTCTAACCTTAACCATTGCTATGTGCTCTATTCCGTCTAATAGAGACTTATAGCAGTAAGCTGTGAAAGGTCCCCACATTGTTGGGATCCGAGCTGCAGAAGAACGTTCGACTAGTTTATCTCTCTTCCTTCTATACCTGTAATTTAAAACAGAGAGTTTAGGTCTTTGGCTTCAATGATAAGAGACACAAAGCCTTGAAATCTGCAGTCCTCTACCTGATCAAATCGGCGATGGAAACAATTTTCAGGTTATTCTCTGCTGCAAATTCACGGAGTTTTGGTAGTCTAGCCATTGAACCATCATCATCAACAACTTCACAAAGTACTCCAACAGGATCCAGTCCAGCTAAAACAGTAAGATCAACAGACGCTTCAGTGTGCCCAGCCCTTTTTAGAACCCCTCCTTCCCGATACTTCAGGGGGAAGATATGACCTGGGCGGTTGAAATCCTCAGGCTTCGAATCTCTTGACGCAAGAGACAATATCGTTGTTGCCCTATCACGAGCTGATACTCCTGTTGTTGTACCATGTTTTGCATCCTAGGAAGGTAAAAGTATGAGCAAGAGCAAAAATTAGAAATCGCCACAAAGATCGAGATTGAAGCTTTTTGAGACAGAATAGCTACCACAGTCACTGTGAATGCAGTGCAGAGCTTTTCTTCGTTCTCCTTCTGATTCACCATTAGAGGAAGGTGCAATCTCTCAAGATCTTTATCTTTCATGCTCACACAAACTATCCCAGTTCCATGTTTCACAATAAAAGCCATAGCTTCAGGTGTAGCTAATTGAGCAGCCATTACCAAATCCCCTTCATTTTCTCTATCTTCATCATCCACAACCACCACAAGCTGCAACATAACAACCAAATCAATCAACAGAAAAGGAAACAACAACAAAAAGTGAAAACTATGATACTCACAAAGTAGAAGAAAAACAAACCTTTCCTTGGCGTATATCTTCAATGGCCTCAGGTATCGAAGAGAAACCTGGTGTAGGTAAATCCAACTCATAGTCATCATCTTCAGCAACAAAACCATTGGCTGGTGCAGCAGCTGAATCTGCAGCAAGTGTTCCAAGTGAAACAGAATCGGTCTGCATTGGTTTTTCGATCCGATCATCAATGAGAGACCCATTTGAAAGAGGAGCGTTTCCGTTGGTGAATGAAAG
This sequence comes from Lepidium africanum, assembly GCA_900406405.1. NCBI lineage: Eukaryota > Viridiplantae > Streptophyta > Magnoliopsida > Brassicales > Brassicaceae > Lepidium > Lepidium africanum. The sequence goes on along the minus strand of OVAX01000764.1, from coordinate 61,857 downwards.
CAGATCATCTTCACTAGAGATCACTGCAGCCTTAACTTTTCCAGTGGTTTTAATTGAAAACGACGATGGGTTATTAGACGGTAAACTAACACGGAACAGTCCATGAAGCAATGTCGTAGAGCTATGGCTTAATCTGCACAGAATCATCAAATCAAATAAGCAAAAAAGTTATAACAAAAAGAAGTGAAGAAGCAAAACATTCAGACTACAAACTCTTAGATCACAAACCATTCTAATCACAAATTCTTGAGATACTGAAACACAATTAGAAATCCTTAGATCACTATCATTCCTAAAGAGTCTATTAGCTAAAATTCGAATTAAAATCTTACTTCCAATCCATACATAATCATATCCTCCCAAAATCATTAATTAATACAAAGATACAAATTGATCCAAAGTTGTGATTAAGACCAAAAAAAAACTCACCTTGAGCGAGAAAGAGAGATGGTGGAAGACGACGAAGAAGATAAATTGATTGAAGACATATTCTCCTCACAATTTAGAAAAAGCCCTTATCACAAAATCCAATTTTCAAATCAGAGGATCTCAGGAAAACCCACTTTGGTTCTCGTCCGATTAATAAGGGGAAATTGGAAGGCACTAGGAAGGAGATGCGGAGAAAAGTGAACCAAGAGAGGGGATTGATTTAGTTGAGGATGACGATAGCGATTAGCTAAGCTTTGATTCTATTGGCGGCGGAAATTGAAAAGAGGAAGCAGAATAAGAATGGATCTCTTTGGGTGTGTGTGATGATTCTGTGTACAGATAAGACACTTGCTTGGCCCTCTTGTCTTCCTTCTCTCACCATTCCTCGACGCAAACTTTTATAGACTTTCTTTTTCATCTTTTGTGCTTATATAATTACCATAACAGAGTTTGTCACCCCAAAAAGGTGAAATTACTATTACAGTTAAAGTCTATTAATAAGTCTAATCTCTTTCTAATTAACATGCTTCTTAAAACTAACTACATTTTGGAGACAAAATTCTATTTATAATTTAAACTATAAAATTAGGCGATTAAATCATGTAAAAATTTAGGCTAACTAAATCTAATGTTAAATCCACTGTTAATCAATGTTGTATTTGTTGAATTAACGGTAGATCTTGCATTGGATTTAGAATACATCAAAATCTTTTAAAATATATGACCCAATAACAGTTCCTAAAGTTCCTCTCATTAGCTAGAAATATTTGAAGTTTATTTAAAAATTGTTTTTATGTAAACCACTTACCATCTTCTTGGTTTGACAAATTAATTAAATATAAATTTAGTAGTTGGAAAAAAAACTCATGTAAAAATTGATAAAAAAATATTTGGCTTAGACCATCCAAGAATCCATATAATTTTTGGGGAGAAGTTATAAAAATATACTATAGTGTAAGTATTTAAGTGGCAGCCCATTAATATGAAACGTTTCAAAACCACTTGTTGGTCGAATGACCCATGCAATATTATGGGTTTGGGTTTGATTCGTAATATTAAATCACCGGTTACATTTGATGCAATGGATATGGAGGTGCCAATCTTGGAGCGCGTGATATTCGGCTAAGGTCTTTTCCAATTCACTCAGGAATTGAAGATGTTTTATAGGCAAAGTTGTATCTTCACTCTCTCCAAATCATAGAAATGGTATTTGTGGTGGACTATGCATAAGTATTGAAGTAGATAGGTAATCCAAAGTGTTGGCCCGCGTTTGAATTTATTCCGAGGACTTTGTTTGTGTTAAGAATCTTCTTTTTAATTACATTAACGCGGTTATTTATTTTGTTTAGGTAAGTTTATGTTTTCTGTTTTGTTGAAATTTTGAGGATTTTTTTTTTGTCAAACTAAAACTTCAGTTAATGAACATCGAATTCTGCGCATAATAATCGTTAAACATAAGCTAAATATATGATTATACTAAACCATATGAAAGTGTTCATGAAAAATATCAAATTTAGTTACATTATTGTTTTTGTAATGCCAAATCAAATTCGATATTCATTAACACTATACATAATATCTGCCGGCATAATCATAATTTTTTCTGGTTATTATGTCCGGGGCTAGTTTTTTGTGTATAGGATAAACAACCAAATGAGTCATGGATGTAAAAGGCCGGATTAATCCGGTTAGAACGAAGGACCGAAGACATTACGTTGCGGTTCGTTAAGTTCGGTTTAGTAGAAGAACCGAAGACTTTCAGGTTCAGTTTAACTTGAGTTTCGTCTGTCTTCACATGAATCACATCCACTCATCATTTGTTCTCCGGCGACAAAAGTACAAACACTGCAAACAACTGAAGAAACACTTCTCCGTCACAGTCTCTCTTTAATCGCCGGAGATGGAGAGCTTCGCGCTTCACTCTCTCTCCACCACCGCTACTTCCACTCTCCTCTCCCATCATCATCATCACCATCATCCCTCACGTCTCTCTCTTCTCCGTCGTACGTCCTCGAGATCCCCGCCTTCAACGATCTCCCTCCGATCTCACTCCGTTCAGCCTCTCTCCTTCCCTCTCCTTAAACCCATTCCTCGATTCTCCACACGAATCGCCGCCGCACCACAAGACGATGCTTCTCCTCCTCCTCCTTCCCAATCTCCATCTCCGATTCAAGGAGCAAAACTCGTTCCTCTAATTCTCTCTGTTTCCGTTGGTCTTATCCTCCGATTTGCTGTTTCTGTACCGGAAGGAGTCACACCACAAGGCTGGCAATTACTCTCTATCTTCCTCTCTACAATCGCTGGTCTTGTCCTTAGTCCTCTTCCAGTTGGAGCTTGGGCTTTCATTGGTCTCACTGCTTCAATCGTCACCAAAACGCTTTCGTTCTCAGCAGCTTTCTCTGCTTTCACAAGTGAAGTCATTTGGCTCATCGTTATCTCTTTCTTCTTCGCTCGTGGATTCGTCAAAACTGGTCTTGGTGATAGAATCGCTACTTACTTTGTCAAATGGCTTGGAAAGAGTACTTTAGGTTTATCTTATGGATTGACCCTTAGTGAGGCTTTGATTGCTCCTGCAATGCCTAGTACTACTGCTAGAGCTGGTGGCATTTTCTTACCAATCATCAAGTCTCTGTCACTATCAGCTGGAAGTAAACCAGGAGATTCTTCTTCAAGGAAATTAGGGTCTTACCTGATCCAATCTCAATTCCAGGTTTGTTCCCTTTGAATGATGAGTTGACGTTATCACTTTCTCTATCTGGAATTTCGATGTAGGAAGTTGAATGTGTTGGCTTCAATGCTTGACTATGATGTGATGTTGAGCATTCAAAGTTTGTAGTTTGGTCCAATTTATGTCTGAAAATGATGTGTTTTCCTTGAGCCATTATCTTCTGCAATTTATACCATTAATACAGACCCTTTTATTTCCCTCCAGGCTGGTTTCTAGTTAAGATTCATGAAAGTTTATTTCTTCTTTTTAGTATTGACTTGAGAGAATTTTCATTTGTGGAATTACTTGCAACCGAAGAAGTCTTTCTTATTTGATTCTGTTCTCTTCTTTGACAGTGTGCCGGAAACTCTAGTGCTCTTTTCTTAACTGCTGCAGCTCAAAATTTGCTGTGCCTCAAGTTAGCTGAGGAGCTTGGAGTAGTTATCACAAACCCATGGGTTTCTTGGTTTAAGGCCGCGAGTCTACCCGCAATTATATCGCTTCTTTGTACTCCATTTATCCTTTATAAGCTTTATCCTCCAGAAACCAAGGACACACCAGATGCTCCAGGTATTGCTGCAACGAAGCTTAAGCAAATGGGACCTGTTACTAAAAATGAATGGATCATGGTTGGTACAATGCTGCTTGCTGTCACTCTTTGGATTTGCGGGTAAGTCGTAGGTTAAGTCTCATGTTTAGTATCATATCCTTGGTTAGATTTGAGAATGCCATGGGTTCATATTATATGCAGGGAAACTCTAGGAATACCAAGTGTTGTAGCTGCCATGATTGGTCTCTCCATACTTCTTCTACTTGGTGTCTTAAATTGGGATGATTGTCTAAGCGAAAAATCAGCATGGGACACATTAGCTTGGTTTGCTGTCTTAGTGGGAATGGCAGGACAGCTCACAAACCTCGGCGTTGTATCATGGATGTCTGACTGTGTAGCCAAATCTCTCCAAACTCTTTCCTTGAGTTGGCCTGCTTCGTTTGGACTTCTCCAAGCTGCTTACTTCTTCATTCACTACCTTTTCGCAAGCCAAACTGGTCACGTTGGAGCGCTTTTCTCAGCTTTCCTTGCTATGCATATAGCAGCTGGTGTTCCAGGCATTGTAGCTGCACTTGCATTAGCTTACAACACCAATCTCTTTGGTGCTTTGACTCATTACAGTAGCGGTCAAGCCGCTGTCTACTATGGAGGTATTCTTAATATTGTCAACCATAAACAGAACAGAAATTTCTCTTTATGGTTAAACCTATAAACACTTGCATTTGCTTTCATCTTATTCTTTTGTAGCTGGTTATGTTGATCTGCCTGATGTATTCAAGATCGGGTTCGTGATGGCTTCGATCAATGCAATAATCTGGGGAGTGGTTGGAACTTTCTGGTGGAAATTCTTAGGTCTCTATTAAGAGCTCTTCAGAAAGTGTTTGTTCTTGAAGCTTTCAAAAAACCGGTACAATTCTTTGTTGATCATTTGGTTTTTAGGCTTCATTTTTTTTTTTCCTACTTGCGATTAGAGAATCGGATATTCTTTGTCACATAGATATACAGAGATCTATTTCGATTTCTTTCCCTTGAGAAATATCCTATTTCTTTTTCAAAAAAAAAAAAAAAGTCCTCAAGACAAAAGATGAAGATTTGTTTATTTCTTAATCAATAATTAGATCGAGAAAATCCAACCTATAATCGAACTGACTCTTTCCAAAGTCTCTGACTATAGCAGGTGAGGGAAATCTATTTTCATTGAACTCTTAGAAAAGTTACCAGAATTAACACTTGACTACTTGAACATCAACATTTTTCCGATTTGTTATGGGGTGTTTTTGTTAAAATAAAAAATATAAGGGTGATAAAATAGAGAAACAAGAAGCTAATTTACACTAAAACATAAAAACACAATATAAGTTAGCTCCACAAGCATGACTTTCATCAAATCTGTCCTTTGATGGTATCATGTTTTGTATGGTTCACAATCCCCTTTGGTGTTATTCAATAATGTGTTTTTCACATGTTGAAAAAAAACTTTGTTGTTCAAAAAAAAAAAAACCTTAAAATGTCACTTTTATATTTGAAATGACAAATACAGAAAACTGTCCCGGCGATGGAGAGTTTGGCTCTTCCTTCTCTTCCACTCTCTTATCTCTCAATCCGCCGTTCTTCTTCCAAATCATTGCCGTTACTTCCACCGTCGATTTCCATTTCCTCATTCCCCACCGTCCGATCACTCTCCATTTCCTCCCCTCGTTTCACTCTACGCGCCACCGCCTCATCTTCCTCTCCCTCGCCGGAAAAACAGAGCAAACCTCAATTTCCTCCTCCTACACCACCGCAAGGAGCTAAGTTGATTCCTCTTGTGATCTCTATCACAATTGGTCTCATCGTTAGATTCTTAATCCCTAAACCTATACAAGTGACTTCACAAGGATGGCAATTACTCTCAATTTTCCTTTTCACTATCTCAGGTCTCGTTCTCGGTCCACTCCCTGTTGGTGCTTGGGCTTTCATTGGTCTAACAGCTTCAATCGTCACCAAAACGCTTTCATTCTCAACCGCTTTCGCCGCTTTTACTAATGAACTCATTTGGCTAATCGCGATTTCGTTCTTTTTCGCTCGTGGATTCATTAAAACTGGTCTTGGTGATAGAATCGCTACTTATTTTGTGAAATGGCTTGGGAAAAGTACTCTTGGTCTTTCTTATGGTCTAACGTTTTGTGAAACGCTAATGGGTTTGATAATGCCGTCTACAATGGCTAGAGCCGGTGGCGTTTTCTTGCCGGTGATCAAATCTCTTTCTATCTCCGCCGGAAGTTATCCTAAAGACCCATCTTCTAGAAGATTGGGTTCTTATCTGATTCAAACCCAATTGCAGGTAAAACGCAAATATTAGAAGTTCTAGATCTTTGACTCGTAATTTCCCCGGTTTACAGCCATTGATAATACCACTTTTTAGGCGTAAATCACTTAGGATTGAACTCATGACCTCTTTAAACCGTTTTCACCTGTATAACTTTGGTCTTTGATTCATAAAATCAACTTTGTTCAATAGACATAAGATATATAAACCTTAAGTAGTTTTGTCTTTTTCAAGACTTATAGTTTATGTGTTTATGTTTCTATTGTGACAGTGTTCAGGAGCTTCTGGTGCGCTTCTACTTACATCAGCTGCACAAAACTTGTTATGTCTCAAATTAGCGAGAGAAGTTGGTGTTGTAATCTCGAATCCTTGGATTACTTGGTTTAAAGCTGCGAGTCTTCCTGCGTTTGTGTCTCTTCTTTGTACACCTCTCATTATGTACAAGCTTTATCCTCCTGAGCTAAAACACACACCAGAAGCTCCGGCTGCAGCTGCTAAGAAGCTGGAACTATTAGGTCCCATCACGAAAAACGAATGGATCATGCTCAGCGCTATGGCTTTAACCGTCTCACTTTGGATTTTCGGGTAAGGTTTCTTGCTAATTTGAACAAAGCATTGGTATAATGCTAAGAGTAATAGCGTTAAAACTACATGAACTCGTAACAAGAATGCTAAAAGTAGACGAATTGATACAATCAATCTTTAACTAATTACAACAATATTAGCATTAACACCAGTTGTTGGTAGTCTAAAGGTATTTAGGACATAAACTCGAAGATTTTCGAGGTTCGAAACTTCTAGGAACTTTAATTATCACTTTTGACTATGGCATTGAGTTTGGATCTAGTTATTTACTTATCCAAGAGCTTCCCCTACAAATTAATAGACCCAAGATTAGTCGGGTGAGAACAATCCAAATCACAGGGTTAGCCTTGGGCATTCGAGTCTTTAGGTCGGTTATAATCGGTTCTGAGTAAAGGATGTTTAAACCCATATAGGAACTATTAGATTTTTGGTTTGGTTCTAGATCTGTTTTTTTCATGTCGGTTTGGGTAAGATTTTGGAGAGAAAAAAAAATATGAATACTCAAATACCCGAATTTGTTCTATAAATTATTAGAAATATATAAAAATATTACGCAAATACCTGAAAAATACTCAAAATTTTTCTAAAAATTTCCGGAAAATTATTAACGTTAATCATGATTAAGTATTTTCAACCGAAATCTTATGGGATTGTCCCGCCAAAAAAATTAATACCACCAACATGTCATGCAAACTCTTTCTGTTTTCAGAGAGGCAATAGGAATAGCAAGCGTTGTATCAGCAATGATTGGTCTATCAACTCTTCTACTGTCAGGAGTCATAAACTGGGACGATTGTCTTAGTGACAAATCAGCTTGGGACTCACTCACTTGGTTTGCAGTTTTGATTGGAATGGCTGGACAATTAACCAACCTCGGTGTCATAACTTGGATGTCTGATAGTGTAGCCAAACAGCTACAATCTCAATCCTTAGCTTGGCCTTCTTCATTCCTTATTCTCCAAGCTTCTTATCTCTTAATCCATTACTTATTTGCTAGCCAAACCGGTCACGCAGGAGCTCTCTATCCTCCATTCTTAGCTATGCAAATAGCTGCAGGAGTCCCAGGAGTTTTAGCTGCACTTTGCTTAGCTTTCAACAACAATCTCTCTGGTGCTCTGGCTCATTATAGTGGTGGACCAGCTGCTTTATATTACGGAGGTCTCTTATTTATCATATCCTTAATCATTAATCTGACCATTTTACACTAACATTTCTTACATTATTTTTTTTTTGGCTTTGGATTTGCAGCTGGATATGTAGATTTGAGAGATATATTTAGACTCGGGTTCGTGATGGCTCTTGTGCAGGCGATCATTTGGGGAGTTGTCGGGTCTTTCTGGTGGAAATTCTTAGGTCTCTACTGAATATATAACCGAAGCCAGTCGTTACCTAAAACCGAAATAAATTTTGGTATTTAGGGTATTGACTGAAAACTTTATTAGGTAATTTATAAATTTTATCTTTTAGAAATTTATTTTAAATAGGTTAAGCAATGAATATCTGTAAAAGATTATTTATGGGATTTCTAGATTTTCGGCGGCTTCTGTATAATTTTTTTTTTGGTTAAAAAATGATTATCTTTTTGGTGTTAAAAAAAGTAATGAGTTCACAAAAGGTTAGTAAAATGATTTAGCAGAAAGTTATGTACCAAAATTGAAGTTTTGAGTAGAAAAATGAGAAATCTATAAATTATATAAGTCAAGTGAAAATTGGTTTTTTGAAATTATATAATTTTCTAAAGTTAATTAGAAATGAAATGAAAAGTAATTTTCTAAAGGCTATAACACAAAAATTTACGATAAAAAGTTTTTGTGCCAAAATATTTGAAATAAATAAGTTATTAAAGTTAATAAAAATGATTTTTTAAATACTATAACTCACATATTTACTAAAAAAAATTGAGTTTTTAAGCCAAAATAAATTGAAATCTATAAATTACCAAAATTAGTCAAATAGAGTGAAAGTTGATTTAAGAAGATTTAAATATGTGAGTTTTTAAGCTAAAAATTTTGAAATCTATAAATTCCCAAAATTTGTCAAAAATAAAACGAAAAGTGATTTTCAGATGGGAAAACGGCAAAAAAAAAAAAATTAAACTTATACCAAATGGCTAAATTAGTACCAAATTACAAATTTGCCAATTTATATAATTCTTTCATTTATATAACAACTTCTAAAGTCAACAACCATATTAGGATCAATTAAAGTCAACTATAACACACAATTAAACGTTATGTGTTAATCTTCTCTTAAACCACATTTTAAATTTGTTGGCTTACCATTTTTCTTTTTGTGAACATATGGAGTTATGGACTGACTATAATAGTTATTTGCAACCGAATATTTTATTTAACTCGTTATAATCTTATTTGGAGTAAAATGTTTTTTTTTTCACATATGGACTATAACATTCTTTTTAGTCCGGTGCAGACTCCCGTCGCGTTCTGTCCCGTGCCGTCTCATATTTCACGTACCTTTTAGTAGGAATAAGAAATTCTTATTTCCCGTTTAGGTCTAAAAATAATATCCAAATGAGTAAGAGAAAAGGTCGGGAATGAGTACGGAATTTCCTGAATTCCCATTGGATATTTGTTTACATTAATAAAATGTTAAAATATATTAGATTCAAATATTAGATATGTTTCAAATAATAAAGATCATGCCCATAACAATATTTGACTTAAATTTTCACAACTTTACAATGAATACAAACTATCCAATATTAGTATACTAGTATTTTTGATAAAAAGTAGTAATGTTTGTTATTTAATCACAAATTCTAACATTGTAGTTTTGTATTTTTTTGTGTATTAAACATTGACATATCTTTTATACATTGTTATTTTCGTTATATTGATTATATAATTTATAGTAATACTCTTGATTTTTTATAACTCGTATTTCTCAAATTATTTTCCATACATGTACCACAATTTTCCGATTTAATAAAACTTTGAGAATACTTCGGGAAGTAAACTTTGAGTCTCAAATTTTCCATCTCGTTCCCCTTTCCCAAAATTCTCATCCCGTTTGGGAAATAAATCTAATTTCTCGAACTAATCATATCAGATGCTTACCCGTGATTTCCCATCTTGTTTTTCGTTATGCACATGACTAATTTTTTCAGTCATTTCTCAACCCATTTTTCATCTTAATTTTGGTAATACATAGATTTATTTGCTATTTGCGACCAAATTTTTTTTTTGTCACTAATTAATATTATAAAAATCAAAGGAAGATTACAAAGGTAGAATACGATTGTGGAATACTAAAGCCAGCGGAAAACAAGAATATCACCAAAAACATAAGCCAAAACAATGGAAACTGAAGTCCTCGAGAAGGGAAGCTAACAAAGAAAATCGGAGAATCTAACAGAAGGACTAATACCACAAGGCAACTAGAGCTAATCCGACTCCATAATTCCAAACCTAACTGCGAGCTTACCCAAGAAGGTTGTTGTAGCCAGAACTATTGGAGCCTAACCTGCAAGAAACCGAGGAAAGAAGCCAAGCAATGCTGAAGGCGAGACCAAGGGCGACCTTATAAGCATAAGAGGACAAGAAAGACACACAATCAGAAGAAGAACCAGTGACAGACAACCACTCCGAGTAGCATCTGCAGGACACAATGAAACTAGCAAACCAAAGCACAATACAGTCTTGTACAGCGAAAGAGGAAAACGTCTAAAAGGGTCCGTAGGACTTGCACGCGGGCATAACAAATTTGTCTAAGACCATCTACCGTCAAAGAGAACCGGAGCACCGCAAGAGAAGAGCACAAACCGAAACCACTGAATCCCAAAACCTTATAACCTTCAAGGCTATAGAGAGAAAAGTAGATGAAACCATCAGAAAACCATCCAATAGACGAACCCCGAAACGAAACCTTGAAGAGCTAGAGCACCACGCAAGCAAACACCAAATTAGAAGTACCAGCACCTGAAGCCACATGATTAATCGAGACCAAAAAGGGACAAAAGACAAAACATGATCCGGCAAGTACAAGTACAAGATAAATGTTGATCTACGTCCAGTCTAGAGAGAAGCTAATGATCTAGTTAGGTTCAAAGAAGATTTTCAACAAACAAATTTAGACAGAGGAGCCACAAGAACTAAACATAGCCGTCCAAAAGAGAGAGATCGTTGATACCTCCGATAACAGATAGAACCACCAATAATTCCACAAAACAGCGCCAAAGAGGACATCCAATCTCGAAGGAGATTCATAGCCCGAGAGAACTACGGCGAAAATTTTCTTCAAGAGAAAAACAGAGCAGAGAAGCCAAAGAAACTTCACACGGTCTCCTCCTCTGACGCAGATTCAACCCGGAGATGGTAACAGCCATAAGAACTCCAGCGAAATCAGGTGACCTTCTCTCAGATCTGAGATTTTAAACCAATCGAAAACCCTCTGCAACCAACTAAACTTCACAAAAACAGCATATCTAAAAACACATGAGGAGGAAACGACAATGCCAAAGTTGTGGGAACCTCCGGCATCTCTCCCGGACGAAAACAAGACGACGATGTTTTTTGTGACTGATTTATTTCTATAACGACTATATGTTTAACTCTTAAGACTATCCACAATGGTTTCTACATTCAATACCCTCTTTTCTCTATTTTAACACTCCACAACATCTTCTTTCTCTTCCACCTAATCATTCAACATCCTGTACTTTTATATCCTTACAATGGTTTGTTTAATAAAATTCATCATACCCCACTATTTTTATTTTATATTCTTATTTCATTTATAAATTACAATTATTAATAATTAAAACTAAGATAACTCCAATAATAATACAAGAAATCAAAAATATTTTTATTAAAACATTATATAAGGTAATCACCCATGTGCGACTACAACCATCACATAAGGTAGTCACCACCATCACATAAGGCAGTCACCCATATGTGACTACAATCATCACAAAATGCAGTCACATATGTACGACTGCAGGCTGGACAATTAAGACCAAAAATATTAACATTTTTTTATGTGTCCAAATTAAATGAAACAAGTCTTTATCGAAAAAGAATAAATGATGAGTTTCAATATAATTTTTTAAAATAATTAATAATAGAAACCAACATATTCTAATTTAAAAAGTTTGGATAAAAAAAATTCGAAGAACCAAGTTGACCAATATAAGAGCATGATTAACAACAATTTCTTAGCAATTTCTTAGATTAAAATAATCAAAATTGTGTGGAAAGATGAGAGAGAATTTCTTAAATAAGAAATCCAAAAGTTGGATTTCTAATGACGTNGCGGGGGGGATTTTTATTGGTTTGTTTTTTTTTTTTTTTTTTTTTTTTTTTTTCATTTGACAAAAAAAAAAAAATAATAATAAAAAAAAGGTAAGAAACCCATTTGGGTTTCTTACCGTTAATCATGCTCTAATTTCGCCACATGTCACCCATTTTCTCCCACCAATCTCTTTACTCTCTCTTATTATTTTTTTTTTTTAAATGCATTCAACAGGTGTTGAATACATTCAACACCCTATTTTGCCATATCACTTTTTTCATTTTTTTAACACCTTCATTACAGGTTCAACTGTTGAAAATTTGATTCAACATCCCCATTGTAAATAGTGTAATGGGTTAAATAGATTAAGTACAAACATATAAATTTTCAACTAAACATAGCCGGCCAAAAGAGAGAGGAGATCGTTGATACCTCCTTGTGACCGAAATCTTTATTTAACTCGTTATTATCTTACTTGCAATAGAAAGGGTTTTTTGCTCAACTAAAAATGGAAAACTAATATCTTCGGTGCACATCTATAGGTCTTCGAATTTGAAAAAGACAAAAAAAAAGAAGTAAATAATCACTTCGTGTTCAAGAGTTTTATACAAAGCAAACCTTTGCAACAAAGCCGAAAACAAAAGCTACAAATGACTATAGTAGAGTACTTTAGAACCCAGAAAGATTCACACAAACATCGTTAACTCTGGTCGGCTATACACATTGTTCTGCTCATCTTCAAGTACTGGGTAAGCAGCAACAAGTGTATCCTGAGCACCAATGTATAGAGAATTGTATATTTTCCAGTACACTTCTCGGACTTTACGTGCCGGATGAAACAAACCCTGCAAACAATAGTTCAGAATTACTGCTGCACCTAATGCGACTCGCATTCCTTCAATGGCTTCCATCACTGCGTTAATGACATGAGGGGATGTCTCGAAGATATTGGGCCAAATGAAGTTAAGCAAGTGAACCAAAGCGTCTTCGCATCCCAAACCAGCTACACCTAAAGCCATATGTTTAACGGCGGATGCTGCGGTTTGTCTGTGAACTAAATCTCTGTCCATGAGTGCGTCCTCGAGCAATGGTGTGACTGCGTATATGTAATCTTTACCCATTTCTCCAATGTACTCGAAGAGGAAGGAGAGAGATTTCAGAACACCGTTTTGGACGTTTAGCTCTGGAACACGATACTCGTTCATCAAAGCAGGTAATACAGTGAAGGGAGAGCATGTTTCAGCGACTATGGCGATTGCAACTGTGGTGCAAACACGGTTTTGACGCTCTTGGACTTTGAGATTGTTTAGCAGCGTGGCTAGAACGTCTTGTGGTCCAATGGCTTTGGCAATGTACCCGAAAGTGTTAACTGTGGCACGGCGAATACCTTTCTTATGGGCTTTAAGCATTTCGAGAAGCTCGAAACAGATTCTCATCCATTCTCTGGCTGGAACAAACTCAGCACCACGATCAGCAATCCTGCCAACAAGATCGATACAATTCTCCTGTACTTTCTCGTGTCTGTTCTTCAAAATCGGGGTAAGTCTTGGAAGCAGATCCTTAATGGGAGGAGTCATCTTCGTCATACCAATCACGTTGACTATAGCTTTTAGAGCTCCAAGAATTGATCCCAAAACTTCTGGGTACTCTTCTCCAAGATATTCATACAAGACAACACCGAGATGTCCCATTAACTGTTCCTCTCCACATTGCTTCATAACAACAGCAATCCGAGAAATTAGATCAGCGGCTTGTTGTCTAACCTTTGCACTCTTGTTGTTTAATCGCCACTTGATGGTACCACAGATCTGAGGAAGGTAAGGCTTTACTCGCTGACCAAGAGCATTCACTACAGCACCAAATCCATTAAGCATCACATTAGCATCATCACTAGTCTGTTCTTGAAAAGCATAGAGAATGCCATCTATAAGCAGTTCCTCCAATCTTGAATCAATATCAGATGCTCCCAAGTTTGTGACAACCTTGTCAATGGTTTCCATAACCATACGTCGGTATGGTTCACTCTCATCTTTAAGATCTTCAACAACTCTTCCCACGATATCTGCAACGCCAACCTTGTTCGCAATCTCTACTGTAGTTTCAACAAGCTGCTTATAATTTCTCCTATCCAAAGCCATTCTCCTAACCCAGAAATGCCTAAAAAACTCGGGCAGAATATCACTGCGAATGTAATCCGATTCAACACCCTCTGTACTAACGCACTGTTTCACAACCTTGAGAACAATCTTCTTCATCTCTTCATCAGGTGACTGGAACTCACGAATTAAAATAACCATCACTTCTTTGGTATAGTAGCTTGCATATATAGCATCCATCAAGGGGATGATGAAACCAATTGCCTTCAAGAACGCAGCCAAAACTTTACCACGGTGAGACCTAATACCTTTCCACAAAGGCTTCAGAACAGAATCAAAGCTCTCAATACCATATGGAGCAGCAGCCTCTGCAAGAGCAGCCAGTGACAAAGCGGTAATAGTCCTAACCTTCTGGTTTTCATCACTGAGACCATGCTCAATAATCTCTACAAGAGACCTTAAATGAGGCAGGACAGCACAGCCAATTAATATCGCTATCTGCTGAACAATCTTAATTCCAGTGTGTCGTGCCTGCCATGACTTCTTACTCTGGCACACGGCTTTAAGAAAAGGCAATAGAGCAGGGATTCCAAGGGCTGAAGCCACCACACTGAACGCTCTTGCTGTTGTGTTCCTCACATATTCATCAATGTTGTCAATATCAGGACGCATAGCTGCAATCATAGTGGCTAAACCAGCTGCTTTACTAAGGTTAGAAATAATCTCTCTCCCTTCTACACGAGCATAATAATCTTCATCAATCAACAAAGGCTCAATAACAACAAGGATTTTGTGGACAAAAGGCCTTACCAGCTCATCAAGTTTGTACAGAATCCTATCAATTACTTTAACCAAAAGATGCCTCTCTTGATCTTCTAAAGTTGGTTGCATGAGCAAAGGCAGAATTTTATTAAACAAAGGACCAGCACCAAGCTCACGAGCCTTATCAGTGAGCTGCCTCAGAGCTGTCTTCCTCTGGGCAGGTGTTCCGTTTTTAACCTTTAACAATAGTTTCATTATCTTGCGTTCTTTCTGCTCGTCAGGAGAAAGCTCTTCTTCGTTCTCTTCATTCAACAGCGCTCCAAAGTACTGATAATCCTCTGGTTTCATAAAAGGCAAACCACCAGGAACTTCGGGAGGCACATCATACTGCTGCCCACGGTTTTCCTCGGGAATAACATAACCCGGAGTTGCCATGGGTGTTGGGGTTGCTTGAAGTTTCCTTGCAGGGGTTCTGATGGGAACATACGAAGCAGGCGGATCCAGAACTTTGTATCCCTCTTTAGGAAACATGGCATCAAGCTCTTCATCAGTCAATGGTCTGTTTCTCTCTTCAATATCCCTCTCCCACCTTAGCAGATTGTACTGTTCGGGGGTAATAGCACCACGCAGATTAAGCTGACTCGGAGTCGGAGTAGCCATATCAATCCCACCAACTGGGGTAACACCAGGAGTGTAGGCAGCAGGTGTCATTCCACCCATGGGTGTAGCACTCCCCATAGTGGCTGGTGTTTCGTCCCACCTAGAACGTTGACGTTTTGGAGTAGGCGTGGCAAGCCCTTTTGGAGTCCCATCCCAAGTAACACCTGACGGAGTTGCACCGGGAGTAACACCACCTGGTGTTGCATCAGAATCGGTCACGCGACCAGGTGTGGGAGTTTCATCCCACCTGTTCCTTCGTCCAGCAGATGGTGTGGCATCAGAAACTCTCCCTGGAGTTGCCTCCCATCGCCCAATCCCGGGAGCTCCATCAGGTAAATCCCAATCTGAAGTTGCTGCTTTAGCTTTCTTTGCAGCACCACCGTCTTCTTCAGAGAGGTCCCACCTGTTTCTCCTTTTGGAAGACGCAGCAGGAGCAGGAGGAGGAGCAGAATCTTTCTGATTCTTTGCAGCTTCTTCTTCCTCTTTCTTTTTCTTAGCAATGAGTCTCATAGTCTCCTCTCTCTCCCTCTGCAAAGCTGTCTCCCTCATATGGTCCGTGTAAGTCCGAACACTAGGGTCCGGCGTTTTCTCTCCCATAGCAAACGCATCAACTCTATCCGGAGAAAGAACCCGATTGAGTCTCCTATTACGATAATCACCCTCGCGTTCCGCAATAGTCTGCCTAGGTTTAAACCCCCCATCGTCATCTTCATTGTGAGCACGAGCAACATCGTTGAGAATCGACCTAGGAGCAGTGTAAGACGCGAGCCTCTGAGCCACAAGCGAACCAGTGGTGTCTAGAGTCGGATCCTCCTCATCGTTGGGTGCAATAGAAGTCAAGTAGGAATCACGGTCGTTATCTCCATACAGATCGCGATCGAAATTCAGAGAAGTGAGAGAAGCAAGGTCTGCTTCCATCCTCCGTCTCTCTTCTTGAGTTTTAGCGATCTCTGGATCTAGATCCGCCATTATCGATACTCAACGAATCCTTCTCCAACAAAATCAAAGAGCTGCGCAATTACAGAGAAGAAAAAACAGTAAATGAGAACACAAATCGAAATAGAACAGAATCAAAGCAATAAAATACGAGAGTAACGAATTCGTAATCAAAACGAAGATTGAATCAACTCACCAGTTAACGTAACTCGCCTGTGGATGATTGTGGGAGAAGTAGAGCGTGAGAAGAGGAACAAATAGAACTAGGGTTTATCTACGGAACGAAAACAAACAAAAAATGGAGTGCAAGGTGGTGACAGAACCATTATGGAAGTCGGTTCTTAAGCTCGGGTCAGGTTTTAATTTGGGCTAAAAGGCCCTTCACATATAGTTAGGTTCGCCTAAAACAAGTTCCTTAGGCCCAATATAACTTATTAAGCCCAAAGTAAGTACTTAGGCCCAATATAAACCCAACTACTATGGTAAGGTATGGACTATGGAATATTTAACCTTATCCTCGCTAGCTGTTTTTTTTTTTTATAATCCTGGTAGAGCGAAATTCCGGATCCACTATAACTTAATGAAGTTTAGTGTTAGTGATACAGAGAATAAACAATTAATTTCGTTTTAAATATTTCTTTTGACATAAAACTAAGCGATCAATTTGGTCTCCTAGGCCCCACTATCGCTTAGAGCTCCCTGATTTATCGTACAAAAATGCTACTAGTATTGAAAAGTCAGATTCATTTAAATAAATTAGTTATATTAAGCTTGGATCATCATGTAAAACCCAAATGCGCTAAATTGAATAAAGTATAAACAAAATGATTTATTTTTTATATGCAAATATCTTCACATTTCCGACACATAATTTACACGTCATAACAAAACGACAAAAGCAAAGAGCCCTATCCACAATCTAAATCCGAGATCAAAGTCCGAAAGATATTAAACACACGCGCGTGCAACTTGTTTTTGACCATAGATGTCATCTAGATCTCGCAAACTATGCCACGTGTCTTACTCACGTCCTTTGGATTAAACCAACGTCTTACACGCCGAACTCTGAGGGTCCCACATCGCCGGCAAAAGATATTTTCTACCGGCGAGACCACGAGCGTTGTAACTAGACCCAGTTGTTTTGTCAACAAGGACCCGACCCGCGTAACCTGGGTAAGAACCCGACCCGAATATACCAGGACAAGCGGAGACAGCTTCAAGAGGTGCAGTTGATGGACCTTGGAAATATCCGTTATTAAACGGATTCGTAACGGTGTTAGCGAGAAGTGTAGCAAGGTTTATAATCATTCCGTCAACTCCAACATCACCGTTAGGTGCAATTAACGGCGATGTTTGTGGTCCGTAAATCGGCTGATGAAACGGCCACGCACAATATCCCGGGCACTGTGTCTCGGAGTTTCCGACCCAAACGTAAGCAGCGCCGTTAGCAGCACGACGCGGCTTCGATCCCGAAGTTCCGTGAGTCCCGCATCGGTTCATACAGAATCCTTCAACGGTAACGTCTTTCGCCGTTAAAACGACGGTTATAGAACGGATTCCACCGTTAAGTTTGGTGGATAAAGCACGAAGATAAGGATTCTTTAGGGATTTTCCGAGAGGATAATTCTCAAGGAGAAGCTGTTTTCCGACGACGAGTGTAGAGGATCCTCCTTTATATTTCTCCGTCGTTTTCCACCACGACGCGACGGAAGGTACAGCGACGGAGGAAGCACTGTTTTTAGAGCTGAGCGAGTGAATGAAATCGACGATTACGGATCGTTGGATCGGTGTGAATTTTCCATACCAAACGAGATTAACAGTGATGTTTCCTTTCAAGAGAGCTCCGTTGTGATATTTGAGTACAAGCGGCTGTTCCTCGACCAACACGGCGGAAGAAAAGGAAACAGTGGCGAAGAAGAAAGTGAGGAAGATGGCAAAACGGTAATTAAAAGCCATTGAGAGTGGTAAATATACGAAAGTGAAGAGAGGTTTATGAAATGTGTAGCAAGTGAATTAGATCTGTTTTTATACCCAAAGTTGTGACAGCTGTAATGACTAAGGTGTCATATTCATAGAGTGACACGTGTGAAGATATGAATGGGTAAATAAGTGTATTTGCCAGGCTGTAAGGTGACGTGGTTAGTCGCCATAACGTGTATTAAATTTAAGTGATGCTTAGCCGAGAAATTTGTTAGTTAAAAATGTATTTAATGATCTATCTGGTTTATGGAAAACCAGTTTTGAATATAAAATGATGGTTTTGTTCTGACTCGATGACGCAAAATGAATTAAAGAGTAATTATGTTTTTGAAGAAAAGTCATTTCTGCAGTCAAAATAAAATAATAATGATAAAGGAGGTTCAATAGGGGGAGGTTCCTTTGGTATTCAGAGGCGCTACTCATTTTGAGAGGAAGGTACAAAGGACTTGATACCGTGTGAGATGAATACTTAACCTTGGTTTCTGTGAGCCATACGTATTTATATATGTATAATTATATACTTATAATAAAGTCAAAAGGTGTATGTATAGTATATACGAATCCACTTGAGTAGTCTGCTGTCTCGTCCTGTTGTGTATTTACGCCCTTATTACACACAATTATTGCCTTTTGACTTTTTATGGGTTCCAATTTTTTAAAACCAAAATTCTTTTAGGTATTATACCCAATCGGTTGTAGAATATAAACCGGATTCGAACCGATACTCGTGACTATATAAATCATAATTTCTTAAATGTTTTTCTAGTTTCAGATAATATATGAGACCTTTTATTTCAGGTTGTTCCAATTAGAATCTTTAGTTGTGGGTATTTTGCCCATATATAATCATAATTTCTATGGATAAAACATGACTACCATAAAATAAATATAATACTTAATTAAGTGGTATTGGTTTAATGGTTTTCATTTGAGGAGGAAATTGTTTATTGGTCTAAGTCAAAGATCAATTATTCTCACGTGTAAAATTAATATCTAAACCACAGCCGCATCTAATTTCTAGGAAGTTAATTTGAGTTTCCATTTAGACTTCTCCTCGGGTTAACCTAGAAAAACAATTAGAACTTGGGAAAAATCAATTATATAATGCAAACTGAAACTAATAAAAAGAGACGAAGATGCAACCGAAAGGGCTGAAGCATAAGGAAGAAAAAACGTAAAAAAACAAAACAGAAAACATAAAGCTTCACGCAGACGCAGCAAGCCAAAATAGCCATTATCTTGATATCTTCTTAGGGTAAAAGTACATTTTATTACAACTAAATATATATAGATAGAGGATAAAATGAATGTTACGTCACGTGTCACAACTACTCAAATGTAATCAAGCATGATAGATTGGATTCGTAGTAATCCCTTCTTCTCAAAAATTTATTTTGACACGTGAAAGTTTCATACTCCAATATTGTGAAAATATTAATAAAATGAATAGCAAAAGTTATAAATTAAATATACAAAGTGATCCACATGAGTTATATGTAGTTTTGTCGTGTCTAGTTTTGGATTGACGCATGGGTCACTTTTGGTAGGAAAGATCATAACCATCCACACAACATTTCGTGTAGTCATCACTGGATAAGATTTAACCAACTGATATAACATAAGTTTGTCACGAGTTTTAAAAATAGTTGTTCACAAGATTACTATTATAAAAAAATATGTAAATGGGTAATGCGAAATAGATGAATTCACTCATTAATCAATGAAATATCCAATCAATCAAATCAAATTGATGAAAAAAAAGAAGAAGTAAAAGATGTCACGTGCGGATGGGAAATAACGTAGTCGGCACGGAAAGCGACAAAACATAGGCAAACGTGGAGAGTAAAAGCCACGCAAGCTACTCGTTTATAATCATCCACGATCATCCTTTAACATCTCGCCACGTCATCCTTTTTCTTAATATAGTTTGTACGTGTACTTATATGTTTTTTTTTTTTAACAATTGGATCCATATTCACATGAACTTAATTATAAAGAGTAATGTTTTATCCTATATAATATTGTTTGTGGATTTGGGAATTGACTAACAGATTAGATTTTGTCATCTAATTATAAAATTAAAAAGTTAATTGGATCTATAATGACGGATAAATAATTAGTGGCGAACCTACTTAATAATTTGAGAATTCACTTGACACCTCTAAAATTTTACATATAACGTATACTTATGTTAAAATTTGAACCAACATTTTTTTGTTTCATTTATGCCCTTTACTGAAAATTGTTTTAATAATTTTTTTTTTATGTTTTGATTTTGGTAAAAATATTTTCTCTGTTCGACACAATTAATCTTTTACACCCTTAAAAATATGATGTAGAATAAATATGGTTATCTCGAATAGAATTTAGAGTGAATAAGAGAACAAAATTGATATTTTAAATCTTTAATAATATCACATAAAACTAACGTGACTATCTAAAATCGAATTCAAATGAGAAAAAAGTAAAAATAACACACAGCCACTTTATAAAAGATAAAAAATACTTCTGCTATGTATACTTAATACTTGTTCCAATTATTATTTTATTGACAGTAAACTCTCTCAATTATTCAGTGACAAAAAAGACCATCTCAATTATGTACACGTCCTTAATTATATAATATGAACCTACACACTCATTATTGCAATAGCTATTTATGAGTCGTTTAGATTTGACCCGGAACTTAGCCTACTTGCAAAATCATAAATTACACATATGTATATTATCAATAAATGTGATGAAAAATGTATACGATCAAATCGTTAAAATGGAATTTTTTCCAAAATTCAATTATAAGTAATTTATAAGCTTGATATTTTAAAATCTAAAAAAGTTTAAGTAATAGACAAAACGTTACTAATCTATTTATTAATAAAATATGTTACATAAAAGCAAGGGACCATGCACATATATAAGAAATGCCGTATATATGGGAAATTAGTCAATAAAGTTCGCCGACTAAATATTTAGAATGTTAAAACACACAAATTTCCTCCAACTTCTAACTTTTGACTTTTGGGGAGTGATATTTGGCATTATTGCAGGATTTGAATGCCGAATCTCTTTGGCTCATCTTTATATCGTGTTTCTTAGTTTTATCATTTTGAACTACTTGAGATTAACACTTTGATGCGAATGGTCTATTATCGATATTGAAAGAAGGGATGAAATGTAAGTCATGGTTGGAGTGAGCTAACCACATATCAAATTAGTTTGTAGACAGTGTAAAATATATGTGCTGGAAATGTAAAATCTATCCGAATAAATACATCTATCGCTAAGTGATTGCGGTGTTTTTGGGCTTTAGTTTTGGGGTATCATTGTTTTTTGAATTTTTATCATTAGAGTTTTACCTAAGTATTTTTTGGATTTATTTTAAAAGCTTTTTATTTTTGGGTCTAGTTTTCTTATTTTGGACTAAGTTTCCGAAAATATTTGTTTTCTTTCGTCGGTTTTATGTTTTTCATCGATGTAATCTTTGAATAATATGTTCTTTTCATATAATTATAATAAAAAACATATATACATATACTGCGTCGAAATTTATAATTCAATGTAGATGGCTAAAAAGCATTTAAAAAGAAAATGAGTCTAGATTGGTGTTGATGCAGGAAATCTAATAATATATGGATTTTGACATTTAAGTAAAAATTGATCGAATTGAACTAAGTTATGATGAAGAAAGATGTGGCCTCTTCGTCCGAAATCTTCTTTCAATGGCTCTTTCATGATTTTGTTGTTCAACTGATTTCTCCTTTTTTTTTTTTTGCTTTGACTCGTTTATGCTATTTAAGCAAGCTCGAGCTCAAGCTCGTTAAGCTTCTTAGTCTCTAATCCCTTTCTTCCTCCAAACTTTAATTTTTATTCATTTGGGTTCAATTAACCTTAATATACCTGGTACCAGCAACTAGAGATTTAAAATAGATTATTTTGTTAATAAGATTGGTACATTTGAATTTGAGAGTCGAATATATAGGAAAATTTAGTGAATCAATTATTCAATTGTTTGTACGGAAAAGGCATGCACGACAGTGAAAGTGACAAATCAAGCATAATAATTTCAACCCGAATTTGGGATTATATGAACAATTTCAAAGAAAAAGGTCAAAGTTTTTGTCTTTTATATCACTCGATGTGTAGAAACATGATATTGATAGATAGCCCTCGTAAATAATTATTGTAATTGTACAAATTGAAGTAGACGTACGTTAGAATATGAGATATGTATTTAAACATTATTTTCATGTTGTGGTTGACGAAGAAATGGTTTTGTAAAAACAAAACAGTGTGAGGTCAGCAATCTAAGTTCCTATTGGGCTTACATGTCTAAGCCCATTAATATTTTTAGAAGCCCATCAAAAGAAGTTAGGCTAGTCGTTTCTTAACGATCTTATAAGTACGAGAGTGATCTGATCAAATCGAAATATCGTTTAGACTCTAGTGGTTCCTTTTTGATTTCTAAAGTTGTTCAGATCTTTAAGCATATTGGGAGTCAATTAACTCTACTTATCCTGACAAATTTGTTAACGCTCAAACTAAAAAAGACAAATCTGAACAGATGATTGTTTTTAGCAAAAGAGATAGGACAACATAAGCACTTAGCTAGCATATAACATAATTTTAAAATAGTTTAGAGAAAATCCAAACATCAAAGGAATAAAACTCTTCATGTAATCAATCTAGCGACCTTCAGTTTGAATTTCCGAATCAATGGAATCGTCAACATCCACGTCCATGTCCCGACACTGCTTCAATGCGTTTACCACTTCTGTCATAGTTGGTCTTTCCGATGAAGATTCATCAAGGCAAGGCATGGCTACTTCCAAATATAGCCATGCAGATTCAGTGTTATAACGGCTAATTCTTGCATCTATAATTGCACCAATGTCTCTTGTTGTAATCTTATGTGCGACCCACTCTTTGATATGTTGCTGATCCAGATCTCGGGTTAAGTCAACTACTGGTTGGTTTGTGAACAGCTGCAGCATTAGTATTCCGAAACTGTGTACGTCACTTTTTGTAGTCAACCAGCCTGTTCGGTAATAACTGGAAAACAAAATAAAGCTGGATCAATATTTAAGAAAAAAACAGAACAACAAAATAAGGAATACTTACTCTGGATCTACACTTCCAGGAGTCCCAGCAACCACAGTAGAGAGATGACTTTCACCACGAGTCGAGAAAGACCGAAATCCGCGATTTTGGCTTCAAATTGTTCGTCCAGCAATACGTTTGCCAATTTGACATCTATGTGTACTATTGACTGAGTACATCCGCTATGGAGATACTCCAAACCTGTTCACTTGAAATATTAGTTTTCTCAAAGGTTGAAGCAGATCAAAATAAATTCCAAATTACCTTGTGCAGATTCGGTGGCTATCTTTAGTCTATTTTCCCACTGCATAATAAAGTTACTACTTGTTCTTCCTATATTATAGATGAAGAGATTAATTGAGAGTCAAAACCACCAGATAACATAAATATAGATACGTTTCTATTCACCTGACAGATGGTCTTCTAAATTTCCATTAGCCATATACTCATATATGAGAGCCGGATTTTCTCTCTCGTCGCAGTAACCAACAAAGCCAACCAGATTCTTGTGATGAACCCTGAGAAGTAGCTGCACCTAAACACCAAACCAGAGTTAACATAATAGTTAGATCATGGACAATTTCCTTAAAGAGATTAAGGCTGTGAGGTTATAAACAAAAACAGTAAAGGTATATAAGAGTAAAAACCTCAGCTTTGAACTGTCTATATCCTTGGGATGAATGAGACAGAACCTTGACCGCTACTTGTTGTGCACCATTTATAACACCAAGATATACACTTCCAAAGCCTCCTTCTCCAATGACTTTTTGGAAATTACTAGTCATTGTTCTGATTTGTGCGTAAGTAAACCTTGTTGTTACATTGGGTTCAGATGGTGTAGGGGATAAACCAACTGATTCTTGCACATTTGATGCTTTTCCTGAGATTATATACAAGCCATATATACATTCAGACATTAATTAACTGTTGATGGTTATTGCTGTCTTGTAATATTAGAAGTACCTTCAACGTTTGCTGATTTGTTTTGTCGGCATAGAAGAAAAGAAGTAGTGCAATTGCAAGATGTGCTACAGAAGCTATCACCACTGATACTGGCACCAAGATACCTTTTAAGCGGCCACCATCCTTTTTATTTGCGCATGGTTCTGTTGTTGAACTGAGAAATGGGTTTCCTTCAACACTGCAAGAGCATCAATGTTAGAATGAATAAGATATATATCAAAATTAAACTGAAAACGTAACACATAGGATCTTACTTTAACGTTAATCCTTTCTTCTTGACAAGTTTTTGAGGAACCGAGCCGCTGAGATTATTACGATTTAAGTTTCTGTTTAAGAGTAAGAGTCAAAACATACATAAGCTACACCTGCACATGTTCAAGAGAGAGTTAAACAGAGGAAGGTAAAGAAAATGTTCAGGTATTTCTCCACTCAAACTGTTGTTTGACAAGTCTCTAGAGAAAAAGTTATAAATCAGATTGCAGGTATATACATATAAGGCTAATTAGGTTAGACTTGGAGCTCGAGACTTACAACTGTTGCAGGTGGGTTAAATTCTGAATTGCTTCTGAGATAACCCCGGTTAAACCACTTGAAGATAAGTTTCTGGAGTCATGAAGATAGTAAGATTAGTAGAGTTGGATAGAAATACTTGTGGATCAAAGTAAGATATAAAAATGGTATATTACGTACAAAGAAACGATTGTCGGTGGTGTAGAATTATCCGAGTGGTTGCAGTTTAGACCAGGCCACAAAAATTGTTTGGAGACACAAGAATCAAACAAAAACACTTAAAGAATCACTTACCGAATACCAGGTCCTGAAATATTGCTAAGATGCAACCGCCTAAACATCTTGAGTGAACCACTTTGAGAATCATACGATTTTGGATCTAATGGTCGAAGCTCTAGTACGTTTATAAATGGTGTCCCCAAACCTATATCAACTAGACATATTTGTATATTCGGATCTGGTAACGTGGATCACCTCTTTAATAGTCTCATTATCATTCACGTTAGCCCAGAAGTTGGGTCCTATGTAGAGGTCGAAGCTCGGGACCATGTTAACGCCGTCGTAGTTTCCGTATATGAAACTCGCCCTTATCAAGTATCTTGCGTCTTTTTGAACTTCAACATTGTAACAATTCCGTTTGTTATCTGGAAAGCTCCTTACATTCAAAGCCGACGCGTAATACTTCGATTGGATTAATCCCTTATTAATCCTGCCTCTTCGCCCACTTTGAATCATATATTCGTCTGTAGTATACGTCAGATTAGTGAAGAGATCTTTGTATGGAGATTTGTGAGTGGGTAATCCGAAAGCCACATTGATGAAACCTTGCGAAATATACAAAGAAAATTATATACATATATGATTTAGATAAATAGGAAACGTTATTGGTGCGTACCTTCAGTTTGGTTTCGGGATTTGATTAGAACAAATCCATAATAGAGCATTAAATTATATCTGGGTCTATCCTTTCTAAACCTCAACCAATTTATTGCCAATAATAACTCAGCGTTATTGATATATTCAAAATGTCTTAAATCATGAGGAAAATAAACGTAATGTTGTTATAGGTGATGATTTCTGGCTTCCCCCACTTAAATTAATCGTAATATTTGTAAACCATACAATCAATAGGTGTTATTAGTTAACAAAAAAAAAAGGTGTTATTGAGTACACAATTTTAATTAATTAAACAATGTGAAATTTTTGCAAAAAAAAAAAAGTGAAATTACATACAAATTACATAACATGTATTTTTAGGGGAAATATTTTTGGTCAAGTCGATTAATGTAATTTCAATTGTTTTTGTAACTCGAATCTGACTGCTGATTACTGTAAGAGTTTGGAGGTTTAGTTATGAATTAAATATTGTTCGTATAACTTGTTGACAGAGATATTAAATGAGTTTAAGCCCAAGGGGTACCAAAAGTCCATAAAATATTATAAATTAAAACACCCGTTTTAAACATACAATCATCTCTTCCTCTCTTACAATCATCATATCGATGACGAGTCTGAGCTACAAAGGCAGTAACTTCGGCAGAGGGAGCATGATTTTTGCTATTCTTTTGCACGTCTTCCTCTTGACGAACAAAATTGTATGCTTCCTCAAGACACGGAAGCGGTACCCTCAAGGTAAGAGTAGATCGAACCGACCCAAATTGTGCATCATCAAGACCATCGAGAAACTGTTGCACCTTGTCTTCTTCTCTATCTTTTTCTTGAAGTGCAGACACGTCAAAGTACATCCGCTACACTTGCAGACACGCAAAGGACGATAGTTGGCAACGTTATCCCGCATTTTCATAAGTTTTCGGTAATACAACTCAACAGAAAGACTTCCTTGGTTACAATTCGCAAGATCAACTTTGATTTGCTGATTCTTCGGTCCACGACTGATAGCTTATCGCTTCTTAATATGCTCCGACAAGTCACGAGCTTCAGGGCGATGTGACAAATTTGAACGAATGTGGTTCGACACTCATTTTAATCCACGAAACCAGCAGTGCATTGGTTGGAGTCCAATCTTCATAGTCATCTGTATCTGGCGCATGTTTCGTGATCGTACTGTTTAGAAATCCAAACTTCTTTCTAGATTCAAGTGCCGTTTGGAAGCTACATGACCATTCGTCGTAGTTTCGGCCATTCAATAAAGGATGCGATATAGTCGCACCAGGATTATCCGATGGAGATAGATCATAGGGTGAGATCGTTCAACGTTTTTCGACATGGCTCACAACAATTTCGGTATTGACGGAATCGTTAGTCATGACTCTGTTTATAATCGAAAAAATAAGAAGATTTTAGTGAAAAATTTAGCAATATGACTTCGATACCATGTCAAATTAGAACGAGGAACAGAAAGGAGGCACTTTTTTTTTCATCATGGTAATATTAATAAATGAGAGTGTTAAAACCCAAAAAGGGTATTACATGGAAAGAAGCAACATAAATAAGAGGCCTGTTTTCATATGAAAACCAGTGAATAATAAGGAGGCGTTTAGGCTTTGAACTTTCTGATGCTGTATTAAGAGTTCTGTACATAACATATATATGAGTCGAAAGAATAACCTAGTTTCCTAAGCAAATATTCACAAAGATAAATAAAGAAACATATTCCTATAATATCCGACTATATATCTCAACATATTTTGAGATTAAAATTTTTTGATTCAAAAGATAGATAATATTGCTCATAGTTTTACACAAATTATGTAGGAGAAATGGGCACGAGTTACATCACAAAGACATCCCATTCTCGTAAAAGAAAACACATTAAATGGAACTTTGAACAAAGATTTAAGATATGGCCCAGTATGACTTAAGGGCTGATTGGTAAAGACTGAAGCTTTAAATTTGTTATTGTAGGATTTTGGTTGTATGATTTTTTTTTGTTATAAAAATATGGTTTTGATTTTTGAAAATGGAAGCTTGATTGGTAAAAGTTGAAATGTAGGTACTGTAGATTTATAATAGATATATAACCTATTAAATAAAATGATAAAAATCTAAAAGTAATAAATTTATAATAGATATATAATATTCTAAATAAAATAATTATCTAAATATAATACATGTAGACACTGAAAAATTTATAAAAGATATAGAGTAATAAATAACAAATATTTTTAGAGTAATATAAATTGGTTCATTATTTCACTTTTGTTTTTGAATAACTTAATGCACAGAAAAAATATAAATCAATATTACAGACAGTATAATAATAATAGAGAAGTGCAGCAACATACGAATACCTTTTACTGCTATAATAATGAAAGCTACAGACTATACGTGTTAGTGCTTCTTCGTCGAATTTTTTCTTTTGCTATATTTTTTTTTCGTTCGTTATTATTTGAATTAAGATTTTATTAGAGGAATTTTAAATAATGTTATTTTGTACCACTACACAAAAATATCTTTTGGAATTTATCTTTTCAAAAAATATTCCTCTTTAATAAAAAATGACAAAAATACCTTCAAATTTTTTTTAACAAAATACTTTTTGTAATTACTTATTTAAAAAAACAAAATTTTTCGCCCAAAAAAAAGAATTTCCCGCCAAATTTTTTTTTGTATAATAAAATTTTATGAAAATGAATTTTTAGGAAAAAGAATTTTCCTGCAAAACAAAAATAAAAATTTTTCTGCCAAAATTTTTTATAAATTCGCTTACAAAGCATTACAAAATTTTTATAAACACCTTATAAATTTTTATAAACACCTTATAAATTTTTATAAATACATATAAATTTTTTATAAACACATTATAGATTTATAAGATACCTTATAAATATTTATAAACACCTTATAAATTTTGATAAACACCTTATAAATTTTTAATAAGTACCTTATAAATTTTTATAAGTACCTTATAAATTTTTTATAAACACCTTATGAATTTTTTATAAACACTTTATAAATTTATAAAATACTTTATAATTTTTATAAGCTCTTTTATAAAAATTTTTGGCGGGGAAAAAAATCTTTTTTGCGAGAAAATTTTTTTTTTTCTTTTTTGGAGGGAATTTTTTTTTTTGATGGAATTTTTTTTGAAAAATATAAAAATATAACAATGTAAGGATATTTTGGTCTCTTTCCATAATAAGAGATATTTTTTGAAAATATCCAAAAAATAGGGACAGTGATGAAAATGTCCTCTTTTGAAGTTCATTTTTGCAATTCCTCCATTTTATTATTTAATAACTAATTGATTTTAAATTTGTAAATCAACCGTAAGTATTTGGCTTTCTACAGCCTAAATACTTTTTATAATTAAAAATTTATATTTTACAGAAATAAAAGCCAAAATTAAAAAAAAAATTTTAGGGGTAGAGTTTAGGTTATGGATCAGGGTTTGTCGATCTAATGTTGACAAAAAAAAGCCAAAATTAAAAATAAAGCTTGATTGGTTTAATTTTAGTGCTTTCAATTTTTTTTTGTTTTCTATAGCAACCACAACTCTTTCCAATCATCCCTTTAGTTTGACCCAACATATTCTTATCAACAAATAGATTATATGTAATGTGACTTGTTGTCTTAATTCTTTTTTTTAATTTTTTGTCAACATTGGACCACAACTGGCCGATCTATTAGCCAATTTCCTACATAATGTAAATGACAAGACTCGATTCCAGAATATGCAAATACGCCTACCTTAATGGATTTACCACATGCCAGTAGACTAAAGACCACTTGCTACTTGTCTTATTAAAACCTTTAGTTTGGAAAATTTATCAGGACAAAACCAAACTAAGAAAAAAAAGTACTAATGGAATCTTATGTCCATTTATTGATATGCTTGAACTTGAATCAAAATTCAAATCTCTTTTTCTTTTTCTTGTTCTAGGAGATCGCTTAAGAAGCCTTCCAATGGATTGGTTAAATTTTTTCACTCTTCTCATATGTTATTAAGTGATTCAAATTCTGGTTTCATCAGAGTATAAAAGCCTGAAATCAACTTGGTTATGTTGCTCAGATTAATTCTGGTTAAGAGTTAATTGGTTTCCAGTTATTGATGAGTTGAAGAAAGAAGTTATGAACCAGTTAAGCCAGTTTGGTTTAATTGAAGAATTAGTTCAACCTTTATAATTACACTCTTGTTGGTTTACGCTTTTGTTGGTTTAACAGAGCTGTAACAAACTTTACTTTTTCTTCTTCTTGCTCGTGTATTCTCTTTTCTCTCTCAAGGATTTTGTTCGCAGACTTCATTGTTGTTCGTGAGGAGCTCGGACTGTTGTAAATTTGTTCATAGTAGGTTGCTGGACCTAGTCTAGCTTTAGACGTAGATCTTGTCACTTGATCGAACTGGGTAAACAAGCGTTGTGTATTGAATTCTTAGTTTTGTCAGTTTTTCGTTCTTTGATTCTTCTGGAATTGATACATTTCGTTTCAATTGGAGCTAAAACTAATTCCGTAGAAGTATATCACCATTGATTTAGTATAGATTGGTATCAAAGCCTGGTTTTGTGAGCTTGTTATGGCGAAAAAGAAGAATAAGTTCGATCAATTTGATGGAGACTCCGATTTCTCCCTGTAGAAGATTAGAATGTTAGCACATCTTGGAACTCTAGGATTGAAGAAGATTGTTAGTGATTTCACATTGACAGAGATAATTCCAGATCTTAATCACGAAGAGAAGAAAGTTTTTGATGGTGATGCCAAATCATCGACATCAGAACCAAAGATGATTGAAGTTCCAGATCCAAAAAAGATTAAGCAATCTAAACAGGCTATGAATGAGTTTATACCTCAGGTTAGTAATATAATCTTAAGGAAGATAAATCACTGCAAGACTGCAACTGAGATGTGGGCTTTCTTGAATCGTTTGTACATGGTGACTTCTTTGCCAAATCAAATCTACCTGCAACTCAAGTTATACTCATTTCATATGGATACATCAATAAATATTAACAACAATGTCGATGACTTTCTCAAGATTGTTGCTGAACTTGGCAGTCTTAACATAGTAATTGGAGAAGAGGTACAAGCACTTTTGATCCTTAAAGCTTTTTCACCTTGTTATGAGCAATTGAAGCATACTCTTAAGTATAGGAATACGTTATTCATTGGAGTTGCAAGATGTAGTGTTTTCGGCTAAATCTTTAGAAAGGGAAATAGCTGAATAAAAGAAGCTTGATAAGAAACCATCAGCAGTGTTATACACTGAAGATAGAGGTCATTCTAGTATAAGAGAAAGTAAAGGAAGGAACAGTAAAAGTAGAAGCAAAAGCAGGTCAAAATCAGGAACAAGATTAACTTGTTGGTTCTACAGGAAAGAAGGTCATACAAAGAAAGAATGTCCAGCTAGAAAGAAGTATGAAAAAGAAGAAAATGGAGAAGCTGGGGTTATAGTTGAGAAACTAGTATATTCAGAAGACAAGTGTGAATGATCAGGATTCAAAGGATATTTGGGTGATTGACTCAGGCTGTACATCACATATGTCATCAAGACGTGACTGGTTCTCAGAGTTTAAAGAAGGCGATGAGACTACAATTCTGTTAAGAGACAATCATACAATCAAGTCTCATGGAATCGGAGCTATCAAAATTAACACAAACGAAGGCACAATTAAGGTTCTGAATAATGTGAAGTATATCCCTGAACTGAGAAGAAACCTCATCTCCTCTGGTACTCTTGACAGAATAGGGTACAAACATAAAAGTGGAGATGGTAAAGTGAGGTATATTATAACAACAAGACAACTTTGCGTGGGCAACTTTCAAATGGCTTATATATACTTGATGGCAATACAAATATATCGGAAGTTTTCAATGCCACTACAAGTAATGAAAAAACAGCTTTATGGCATAGTAGGGCCATATGAACTTAAATAACTTGAAAATTCTGAGCAACAAAGGACTGATAGATAAGAAGGAGATTAAAGAGCTTAGCTTTTGTGAACATTGTGTAATAGGCAAAGCTAAGAAGCTCAGTTTCAATGTATCAAATCATCAAGTAGTCGATGTGTTAAGCTACCTTCACGCAGATTTATGCGGATCACCTTTAGTGACACCATCAATCTCAGGTTGCAGATACTTCCTTTCTATCATGGATGATAAGTTTCGCAGGGTATGGTTATGTTTTCTCAAATATAAGGATGAAACCTTTGATAGGTTTTGTGAGTGGAAAACTCTAGTTGAGAACCAAGTGAACAAGAAAGTGAAGTGTTTGAGAATAGATAACGGTCTTGAGTTTTGTAATATCAGATTTGATGACTTTTGCAAGTCTAGTGGTATAGAAAGACACAGAACATGTATGTACACTCCTCGGCAAAACGAAGTCGCTGAGAGGATGAATATAACACTGATGGAGAAGGTCAGGTGTATGCTAAACAAATCAAGTTTAAAAGAATGTTGCTGGGTTGAAGCTGCATCAACAGCAGCTCATATTGTAAATAGATCTTCGTGCTCTGCCATAGATCATAACGTACCTGAAGAGTTATAGTTAAATAGAAAACCAGGATATAAACATTTGAGAAAGTTTGGAGCAGTAGCTTATGTGCATTATGATCAAGGCAAGTTAAAACCGAGAGCTCTAAAAGGGATATTTCTCGGTTATCCTACAGGTACTAAAGGGTACAAGGTGTGGTTGCTAAAAGAAGAGAAATGTGTAGTCAGTCGGAATGTAATCTTCAATGAAAAATTGAGTTACAAGGATATTAAAGATAGATCGCAGTCTGAACATCATGATGTTTTAGTGGATTCAGAACGTAAATTTGTTTCAAATTTTTCAAGAGAAAGGTCAGTCTCAAGTGTTATTAAATCAGTAGAACAAGGTTGGTTTATTAATCAAGGTGGAGTTGTTCATCTAGATGATGATAATGACTCAGAAATACCAGATTAAGAATAAGAGACTGCAACTGATCAGACAACAGATGCTTCTGCTAACAAAATCAGAAAGAAGGACATCAAGCTATCAGATAGCTCGTGACAGACCAAGAAGAACTATAGTGGCACCATCTCGTTTTGATGACTATACTCCATCTGTTTTTCCACTTATGGTTTCAGAAACCATTGGCATATCTGAGCCTCAATGTTATCATGAAGTTCTGAAAGATAAGAACTGGGATAAGTGGAATGGTGCTACGGGTGATGAATATGACTCTCTTCAAAAGAATAGAACTTGGTGGCTAGTTGACAGACCAGAAGGAAATAAGGTTATTAGTTGCAGATGGTTATTTAAGTTAAAATCAGGTATTGCACGAGTTAAACCACCAAAGATTTAAAGCTCGTTTAGTGGCAATAGGTTATACACAGAGAGAAGGAATTGATTATCAAGATGTATTTGCTCATGTGGTGAAGCATGTATCAATTCACATGCTTATGTATATTGTGGTTAACAAAGACTTGGAACTTGAACAAATGGATGTCAAAACTGCGTTTTTACATGGAGAGTTAGAAGAAGAGTTGTATATGGAGCAACCACAAAAATTTTGAATAAGTAGAAAGAATGGATAAAGTGTGTCTATTAAAGAAGTTCTTGTATGATTTAAAGCAAGCTCCAAGATAGTGGAATAAGAGATTTGATCGGTTTATAACAGAAGAAATTTCATAAGAAGTTTTCATGATTCATGCGTATATACAATGAAGGTATCTGATTCAGATTATGTTTACTTGTTGCTATATGTTGATAATATGCTCATTGAAGCTAAGAACATGTCAGATATTGTTAAGCTCAAAAAGAGGTTGAATCAGGAATTGGAAATGAATGATATGGGAGCTACTAGTAAGATTTTGGGCATTTAAATAACCAGAGACCAAATGAAAGGAATCTTATGCTTTAATGAGTCAGATTATCTCTAGAAGGTTCTTAAACGTTTTAATATGGCTGATGCAAAATCAACAGGGACGCCTATTGGATTTCATTTCAAGTTGTCATCTGTTAAAGATGTATCTAAAGTCATAGATACAAAAATGTATCCTTATTCATGTGCTGTAGGAAGCATAATGTATGCTATGATAGGTCCTCGACCGACTTAGCATATGGTGTAGGCCTTATTAGTAGATTCATGAGTAAGCCTGGCTTAGTTCACTAGGAAGCTGCCAAGTGGTTACTAAGATATATAAAAGGGTCACAAGATCTGAAATTGATATATTATAGAGGCAAGGATTTAGATGTATGTGGCTATTGTGATTCTAATTTTACAGCTGGTTTAGATAAAAGAAGATCCATTAGTGGATATGTTTTCATTGTTGGTGGTAATACTATCAGTTGGAGATCATGTATACAACAAATAGTGGCTTTGTCAACAACAGAAGCCGAATATATGTCATTGATAGAAGCTGCAAAAGAGGCTATATGGATTAAAGGTCTGATGAATGATTTTGGTTACAAGCAAGATGAAGTCAAAATTTGGTGTGATTCTCAATCAGCTATATATTTGTCCAAGAACAATGTTTATCATGAAAGGACTAAACACATGACAACAAAGAAGTCTTTTCTTCATGATATTTCAGAAGAAGGACACATTTAGGTGTTGAAGATTCATACATCTCGTAATCCTGCAGATATTATTACAAAGAATATTTCGATTAACAAGTTTGATTCAGCTTTGAAATTCTGAAGCTAATCAAATTGGAATGAAGTTTAACAGCTTTTTAGCTGGAGGTAAAGTCCAAAGTCATAGTAATCCAGTGTGTGCAGTGACTACAAGTTTGAATCAAGTGGAGAATTGTTCTTAAGTGATTCAAATTCTGATTTCATCAGAGTATAAAAGCTTGAAGTAGACTTGGTTATGTTGCTCAAATTAATTCCGGTTAAGAGTTAATTGGTTACCGGTTATTGATGAGCTGAAGAAAGAAGTTGTGAACCAGTTAATTCAGTTTGGTTTAAATTGAAGAATTGGTTCAACCTTTATAATTACGCTCTTGTTGGTTTAACAGAGCTGTAGCAAACTTTACTCTTTCTTATTCTTGCTTGTGTATTCTCTTCTCTCTCTCAAGGAGTTTGTTCATAGTGGATTGTTGGACCTAGTCCAGCCCCAGATGTAGATTTTGTCACATTGACTTAATCGAACTGGGTAAACAAGCATTGTGTCTTGAGTTCTTAGTTTCTTCAGTTTTTTGTTCTTTGATTCTTCTGGAATTAATACATCTCATTTCAATTGGAGCTAAAGTTCATTCTGCAGAAGTATATCGCCATTGATTTAGTACATCATATGAGATATGCATACAATTTTTTAAAATATTAAATTGTATAAACACTACAAGAAAAAAATTGTATTGATACGTAATATTTCGTCACAATAACACATAATTAGTAACAATAAGAAGATATTGTTACGAAGTTGTGATGATTTGTAAGATGTTGCAATACAAGTGTCACAAATGCATATTGGTAACAAAAACATCAGAATATACTTATGACAAATAAATCTAGTAACAAGTTTGTCACAAATTGTTACGAAACAGAGTCACAATGATTCGTAACAAATCAAATTCCTAACAAAATTGTGTATAAAACGTCACAAATTATTACTAATATTCATAGTCACAATACAATTGTTACAATAGCTCAGATTTTTTATAGTGAAATGTTTACTTATTATTTTTACAAAAAAAAAAGAAATTAATAGTTGCAAGTTATTTTTTTTGGTCGGCAGTTGCAAGTTATATTAGTTATCACTTAATAATTTTTTGTTTTGGAATTAGTGTTGTTTATATATATTGTGTGCAAATTATTGCTAAAATGACGCAGTCGAAAGTCTGATAAAAAAATTCACCAACTTGAATCTGATTGAACAAGTCTGGAATCCACCAGGGTTTTGTCTGGAATGCACCAGAAACTCTAAAGTCCACTAGAGGAAGTGGAGCAGTCAATGTTTCTTAAAGAAAAGTTTAATAATTCAAAGATGATTTTTATAATGACTTTTGGGATCTATATATAAGGATCCCAAAGAGACATAGCATTAAAAACACAGTAATAAATAATAATGAAGACAAAGAGTAAATGCATTGAAGGGAACAAAAACTGAGAGTGGAATAGGTAGATGAAAAGACAAAAACAGAAGGCTGTTAATCAAACAAAATGCTGTTGTAGATCAGAATATTGTTGACTTAACAGAACGCTGTTGATCAAAGATTGCTCTTGCATCAGTCCCTCACACTACAAAAAAACTCGCCTTGAGTTATGATCAAACAGAACGGTGTCGTTTTGTCTTTCTGTCCATTCCATTCAAGCTTCGTCTTGACAGCATCTTTGACAACCAAACTGTCATTTGCTAAGGCTTCAGCTGTTCGACTAACTCCAAGAGCTTGTGGTAGCCTGACTAGATCAACAGCATGTTTCGGATTTGAAGTATACACAAGAGAGATAAGAGACTATCCTGTGGCTAATTGCCCAATGTTGTGGTAAGCAAACTTGATCTCACGTAAATTCGTGTCCCACTCCCTCGGTTTATGTCTAAAAACACACAAAATCATGTTTTGCAAGTTTCTATTAGTCACCTTAGTTTGAATAGCAGTTTGTTGATGTGCGATCGAGCCTCTGTTGAGAGTTCTCCCAAACATCATCGCTTATGGAATCAACTCATTGTCCCCAACAACAATTTCTTTGACTAAGCATTCACATTCCCCACCATTTTGAATTGCAATCAAGAAATTTGCATGCTGTTTGTTAGAACCACCTCATCAAAACATTGAACATGAGTCATAGCAACTTTGTGTTCACCCCATGTAAACAACATAATGTTGTCTCTGCCTTGATAAGTAATATCATTGTCATATTGCCAAGTATGAACCAACAAAATATGACACACGTCCATGTCGATGACATCACAAAGCACATATTCTTGATAATGTTTTCCGATGGAAATCAGAACTCTACAAGTCCTTGTGACCCTTACCTCCTGGCCTTTGTTAACCCACCCCAAAGCGTAAGGTGACTCGTGAGGTTCTGTTGGTAGTTCCAAATACTCAACCAATCGTTGAGAAACAAGATTTTTAACACTCCCGTTGTCAAGAATCAGGTTACAGATTTTGTGATGAATCGTGCAATGCATCTAGAACAAGTTTTCTTGTTGACCCTCAGATTTCGTTGACAGTAGAATTCTTTGTAGAAATATGTTCATCTTCTCGGTTGAAACTTCCTTAGCAAATTCAACCCTTGCATATTCGTTGTTTTGTTCATAATCTTGATTGTCTTCTGTTTCACCCAACATGGCAGTCGTTCTTCTGCTGGGACAAACATTAGAGCGATGCCCTTGTCCCCCACATTGGTAGCATGAATCCCCAAAAGGTTTGGCATATTGATTGCTAGCCTTAGGTGCCAACACTTTGCTCTGTTGAGTACTACCAGAAACTCCATCACCCTTCTGATCAAAATTCAGGTCTATGTCGCTCACAGATTTTTCCTTATCAGAAGAGATTTCTGAGTGTTGCTGAGGAACAAACCTTCGGAAAGAGATATTTCCAGATTTTGATTTCTCAATTAGCTCAGCTTTTAGAGCCAAACTAGAAGCCTCTTGCACCGTCCAGACAATTTGTAAACCAATTTTCTCTTGTATGGACCCTTTCAGATCGTTGATGTACCTAGCAACCTTTTGACACTTGGTCTCCCCTAACTCGTTGCGTTCTAAAAATCTCAAAAACTCAGTTGTGTCCTCAGTTACAGATCTCCTACCTTGCACATAATTGATATATATCTTGTATAGGATCATAATCATTAGGCAGAAAATGCTGCATCATCAATTGTTTCATGCGCCTCCACATCCTGACTGGACCCCTGCGCTGCCTTTGCCTCTGAACAACAAGTTTATCCCACCACACTGCTGCAGTTTTCTTCAGCTTGATTGCCACCATCTTGACTTGTTTGTTTTCTGACACACCCATGACATCGAAAAACCTATCAACTTCAATCTGCCAATCGAGAAACTCTTCAACTCCCATCATGCCGTTGAATGTTGGTATGTCGACTTTCACCTGATAATCTTGGTTATTCTGTTAGTGTTCTTCAACATCAATATTTGATGTTGTCACTTCTTCTTCTGTGCCAGAATCATTGGCAACGGCCACACGGTTAACAACTCGTTGATTACCCCCATGCAGAGCCTAATTTTGTTTGCCTCTCCCATCCTCTTGCTAGTTTCCACCATTTGCGTTAACAACCTGGGTTGCGAGATTTGTGATCTGTTCAATCAAAGCATTCAGAGCCGTGGTGATGTCCACGATGAAACCCTGAAGATCTGCTCTGGTAATTGGTTGATCTCCCATGATAGATCAAGCGCTCAAGAGGAAGGAGAAGACCTCGCTCTGATACAATCTGATGCAGTCGGAAGTCTGATAAATGAATTCACCAGCGTGAATATGATAGAACAAACTTGGAATCCACCAGGTTCCTGAAATCCACCGGGTTCCTGGAATCCACATGGTTGTCTAAAATCCACCAGAAACTCTAGAGTCCACTAGGAAGAAGAACAATCAATGTTTCTCAACGAAAAGTTTATTAATTCAAAGATGACTTTTACAATGACATTTGGGAAATTGGGATATATAGACCTAGCATTAAAAACACAGTAATAAATAGTATTAAAGGCAAAGAGTAAATGCATTGAAGAGAACAAAAACTGAGGGTGGAATAGGAAGATGAAAAAACAAAACTAGAAGGCTGTTGACCAAACATAACACCGTTGCGGATCAGAATGTT
Source organism: Lepidium africanum (assembly GCA_900406405.1). Lineage (NCBI taxonomy): Eukaryota > Viridiplantae > Streptophyta > Magnoliopsida > Brassicales > Brassicaceae > Lepidium > Lepidium africanum. The sequence goes on along the minus strand of OVAX01000764.1, from coordinate 23,382 downwards.
ATTGACTTAGCAGAATGCGGTTGATCAAAGATTGCTCCTGCATCATAAAAGAATAATTTTATCTTTTCAAAAAGTTTAAATTAATGAAAATGTAAAGTAATAAGGAAGTGACGTTAATGGAATAGATATGCGAGAGAGAGATAAATCAGATCAAATCACTTTTTTTTTCTTCACAAAATCATATTCCATTATCATGATAGAAATTTTTTGTATCCGAATTGATTCTTTTTGTATTCACATAACAACATGGAAGACTAGTATAAGTAATCTGATTACGTGGAAAGATCAAGATTTCACGTTTGTTATTCTCAATGATAATAACGAATATATCATTCCTTTCATAAACTCATTACACTCAATTTCAAATGCATTAAGCAGCAAATCAAAACAAAATCAAAGAGAAAGCTCAAAAAATAGCTAGCCGGAGAGAAGTAAGGTGCCGGTGCGGTAGGCGAATATGGGTTCTACCAGAGGTTCGTATAGTTCAATGCTCAACTTGCCACACCATCACGTAGCTCGCGGTGCAGACCGCTTGATTTAGGGGTTTCAAAAGCTACGTAAACAACATCATCAACAACAAATGATGGCTCGAATACCACGACTACTTGAGCCAATAAGAGAGCGGTTTTATGTGGCTTGAACTACACAGGAAAAAGATATAGCTTGAAAGGTTGCATCAGTGATGCTAAATTTATGAGATCTAGATACAAGGAGCAAGGAGCATATACCTAGATACTCATTCATGAGTTGGCTAGCAGCACTTGGACGCTTGCCTACAAAGGATAGACTCCGCAGTTGGGGCCTTCCGGTTACCTCGATCTGCACCTTATGCTCTACAATAGATGAAACCCACGAGCACCTATTATTTTCATGCTCTGTCTCAGCACAGTTATGGATTGCTTTTGCTGGCAGAATCTTGCCCAACCCGCCTACCTCTCTTGTTGAAGTGCTCTACTTGATCTCTTCAACAGCTACTATCACGCCAAGTCTCAGAATCATTTTGAAGCTGCTGCTCCAAGTTACTATTTACACGATCTGGAAGGAACGCAATTCTCCGATCTTTGCTTCGGTCTCAACCCCTTGCTCTTCTCTTATGGCTGCCATCGACCGCACCATGAAAAACAAACTAATCTCTCTCTATTCTGTCAATGCTTCAGATAGATCTCTATTAGCTACTTATATTGGTTGTATTAATTTTCCTTTCTAAATTTTTGTACATAAACTTGGTTGGTGGTTGGTATAATATCTTGACATTTAAAACCAAAAAAAAAAGAAATTTATGAGATCTTTCTTGGTTCAACACATGAGTTTCTCTAAGGACTCTGTTATTGTTCTCACAGGTTCTTTTTTTTTCTTTCTCTTTTTTTTTTCTTTAAAATCCTCTAAAGCCTTTGGTTATTCTTAGTTCTAGGCATACGGTTCTCTAGGTTCGGTCTGGTTCGTGTCGATTTATTCGGTTTTTGACTCTTTCAGTATTGGAAATATGGTAAACAATAGCTACCGACTAAAATTCGGTTCGGTTTTGGTTACATATAAATATAACCTAATTAGACCCTAAATATTATTAGTTCGGTTCGAAATGATTACTTTTTACAAAAAGTTATCAAATACCCGAAATAAATTTGATTAATTGTAACAAAAAGTAAGCAAAGTAATCAAAATATTTTTTAATACAAACTAGTTGATGACCTGGTCTACGGGCGGGAAATTTTTTGATGATGAAATCAAAAAAACTTTTAAAATTAAATATTGCTAACATTCAATTTCAAACGTATATATTTAAAATATATTAATTTTTTTTAAAATATATGAAAGATTAAAAATTAAAATAATTTTTAAATATAAGTTTATTTTACTTAATGAACAATTACTATAAATTTAAATAAACATGGAACTAAAATTCTAAATGAATACGGTTTAAAACTCTAAATGAATGCATGTCAAGAATAGCTTTCTTAGCTATAGAATCAGCACAAAAATTGGCATCTCTGGAAATATGTCTGAAAATGTCACTTATGAAGGATTTCAATCGAGGCCAATTACATAGATCATATAATGCCGAATGAGAACTAGAGAGTCACTTTCAAATAATACCTTGTTAAATTCAAGGTTATCAACACAATCCATAGCCTAGGTTAGAGCTGCAGCCTCAACCTCAAGAGAAGAGTAGAGTTTGGGATAAGTTTTCCTACTGAAAAATCTGACAGATCCAGATTCATCTCTAAGGATCCAACCTATTCTAAAAATCTTTGATGTTTCTTTGCCTATTTGTTTTAATCATTTGGTTGATGTAGAAAAACAATTGGTTCATATGTGATTCAATGAATGAAGTTTTTTCGGAAAAAAACTACTGGTAAACTATTTTTTGGCTTTTAATTCTAGTGGATATCCCATTAACAATTTAAATAAATAAATTTCTATCACTAATACTTTATATTTACTCCATACAATAGATATTGATGCAATCCTCCTAAAAATGACACTCTAGTCTAAAGTTAAGAAATAATAAGGTTTGATATCGAATCCAGAGTAAACACAAAGTAAAATGGGTGAATCGTATGATTGTATAACAGTCGCGGAAATACTCTTGATATTCCAGTTAATTTTTTTGGATATGAGACACCAGTAAATACAAATTTTGCTGGGTTATTATTACGCACTAACAAATATATATTTCGAGATTGAAATCTTTTGATTCAAAAGATAGATATATAATATTGCTCATAGTTTTACACAAATTATGTAGGAGAAAGGGACATGAGTTACATCACAAAGACATCACATTTTAGTAAAAGACAACACATTAAATGGAACTTTGAACAAAGATTTAAGATTTGAGATTCGAAATATCTTTTAGACTTCAATGGATCCTTTTTGTTTTCTAAAGTTCTTCAGATTTTTATGCATATTTGGGAGTCAATTAACACTACTCATCCTGAAAAATCTGTCAACGCTCAAACTTAAAAAGACAAATCTGAAATGACAGAACATGTGTTTTTCTATCCAACAAATGATTGTTTCTAGCAAAAGAGATACCACAACATAAGCACTTAGGTAGGGTAGCATATAACATAATTTTAAAATAGTTTAGAGAAAATTCAAACATCAAAGGAATAAAACTCTTCATGCAATCAATATAGCGACCTTCAGTTTGAATTTACGAATAAATGGAATCGTCGTCAACCACGTCCATGTCCCGACACTGCTTCAATGCGTTTTCCACTTCTGTCATAGTTGGACTCTCCGATGGAGATCCATCAAGGCAAGCCATGGCTACTTCCAAATATAGCTGTTGAATTAAGCTTAAAGTCAAGTTACTTGATGCGCAAGCTATCGAGACAGGTTAGATAAGACTAGCGATGTTTTAGGAATTATCTAAAATTTAGGGTGTGACTGGTAAGTCTCTGGTTGCTGTAGAGAGCAAAAATTTTTCCAAAGCATTTAAATTAAACCAATCATGCTTTAAATTTATTTTTGGCTTTCATTGCTCTGGAAAGTCAATTTTTTATTTATGGAATGTTTTTGACTGTAAAAAGCAAAAAATGTAGAGCCAAAATTTATGAACTTTACAAACATAAATTCCTACAGCAAAAAGTTTACAGCAAAAAAAACCTACAACAAAAAAATCTACAGCCAAAAAACCTTCAGCCGAAATCCTATAGCAGAAAACTAAACACTACAGCCTTTACCAATCGGCCCCTTAATTTCCTAATAGATATAAGAAAATACCTAATTTAAGGAAATACCAAAATGTGGCATAATTTTGTGAAATCACTAAAGAGAGTTATTCTTTATAGTTTTTGATTTTACTAAAGTTACATATTAAAAGGCTAAATAGCCATGCAGATTTAGAATTATAACTAATAATTCTTGCATTTGTAATTGCACCAGCATCTCTTGTTGTAATCTTATATGGGACCTATTATCTTTTCGGTTATTTGATTATAGTCTTAATTTATATTTTGTGTTTGACTCTAGTTTATTGTATGTTACTTAAAAAATAAATATATTTCGGGATAAATTTAAAATATAAATTAGATCTTATTGATCCAATCCAATTATTAACAATAAAAAAATGGATTCAACGGTGTAGCTATTTTTTTTTTTTTGATACTACAACGTCTAACTTCAAACTAAACCTCTTTGGTTTAGCTTAGCTGGATTCGAATATGGAGTCAAATGATTTACTCAAGTCCATTCAAAACCTCTCACTAGAAAGTGAAAAAGAACCATGGACGGTTCACCAGGATGCAAGACAGCGTTTTGAGCGTGATCACTAGTTGTGTTTAGTGGTTCAAGCAGTTAATCCGACGCATCAACCCCTTTGGAGGAATTCGAAATATTATGCCTAAGGCGTGGCATATGGATGGTAAAATTGAAGGTCAAATGATGGTAATGTAAATTTCTACTTCAACTCCGAACATCAACTCCTAATGATTTTAGAAAATCAACCATATACATTCAAGGGTTGGTTAGTTGTCGTCGATCGTTGGATAAATCGTCATGATTCACTTTATCTTAAACGATTGCCTTTATGGGTTTTGATTGAAGACATACCAGATGTCTATAGAAGGGAAGATATTGTGCACAACATCGGCTCCAGACTAGGAAAAGTTGAAGAAGTGTTAATCAAACAGCCTACTCAAAAAAACTTGCTCAGGTTTGGGTTAAGATTAGTTTTCCAATCGATAGTCATCTAACACTGCAACGCTGAGTTAATTTTGGTGATCAGAAGGATCCAGTCCTGCTCTCTTTCAAATATCATGGTGTTAAAAAGTATTGTTATCTCTGTGGAACTCTTACTCATGCGCAAGATGTCTGTCCATTACAAAGTACCATGATTGTACAACCTACACCGGTAGCTACTACAACATCAGAAGTCTCTCATCAACAAACTGAATCTGAACATGCTAACATAGTTTGGGCAAAGATCTTCCCATTCAAATATTAGATTCAACACAATCATCACTTAAAGGAGATCCAAAACCACCTCTTTCATCAATATCATCTGAGAGGAAAGATATTCCAACGCTGGCTGAAGATCAAGCTACTTCTACAAATACCATGCTCGTTACATCTTCTTTTCCAGAGAAAAGCTCCAAAAGAAAGATATCAGAATGTGACTCTTGTAAGACAGAAGAAGTAAAGATCCACAAATCTCAAAGACTTGCTACTTCTGGACAGAACAATACTGCTCCTTCACATGAAAGTACGGGTTTGGTGGTTTCCCCAAAACCACCACAGGAGCCATGACCCTATTACATTGGAATTGTCAGGGTTTAGGGAACCCCCTGACAATTCAGCAACTCAGGGATATCAAAAAAACCTTTATCACTCTGAGATAATGTTCAAGCTAAGCTTCTAGACTGGTTAAGCTCCGATCACAAAGCTTTACTCATTAACACAACGGGAGGTAAATGGAAATCTTATAGTCCTTTTAGATATGATAGTCGATGGAATCAAGATAAAGAAGTTCAAACTATTATTGCTAATCAATTTCATGCCCTGTCAGCTGAAGCTACAACGAAAGATATGCACATTACACTCAACAATTGTATTAGAGAACTTCTCAACTGGAAGAAGGCTAACATACCCAATACACGCAAGGTGATTAATGAAGTTAAAATGCAATTACATCAAGCTTATAACCAGTCCAATTTGAGCACTCATCATATCATTTCCTTCGAGGAAAAACTTCTACAGGCACAAAAAGATGAAGAGATTTACTGGAAGAATAAAAGCAGAATACTTTGGCTTCGAGAAGGAGATAAAAATACAAAGTACTTTCACAACAAAACAAAGCACAGAAGACTCAGAAACCATATCTCCTTTCTCTATGATGAGACCGGTAAATTACTGAATGATGATAGAGATATAAAAAAGCATGTTGTTTCATACTTTCAACATATTTACACTACAGATAAATCTGCACAGCAGTCATGCTTTTTTAATAGTATCAAACATCTTGTTTCAGATGAGATGAATAGAGCACTTACGAAGCAAGTCTGAGGATGAAATTCACCAAGCTCTCTTCAGTATGCATCCTGATAAGGCCCCTGGGCCTGACGGATTCACACCTAGTTTGTATCAGAGGAATTGGACAGCTATTAAAAAAGGTTTAACTACCTTAATTCACCATTTCTTTGATACAGGTCAACTATATCCACATCTAAATGATACATATATTTACTTAATTCCAAAAACTCATCATATTCAATCGCTTCTTGAGTATAGACCTATTAGCCTTACCAACGTCTCTTCCAAAATCATATCAAAAGTAATGGCAAATAGGTTAAAACTTTTGTGCCTCATCGACAAATCACTGATAATATACTCCTTGCTCATGAAGTTATGCACACATTGCAGTTAAAATTTTTTAGACAGCATTGCATGGCCATTAAATTAGACACCAGTTTAGCATTTGATAAACTTAAGTGGTCATAGAAAGGGGTTTTCAGGCACGTGGAGAACATGGATTAGAACCTGTCTTCAGACAGTTACATATTCAGTTCTTATTAATGGCCAACCAGTATGGAGGATTTATCCAACAAGGGGAATTCGACAGGGTGATCCCCTGTCTCCTTATATTTACATATTATGCACAGAAGCTTTATCCGCAATGTTAAAGTATTATCAAGATCATAATCTCATTCATGGTTTGAAACTTAATAGAAGGGCTCCGACTTTAACTCATCTGTTATTTGCGGATGACTCACTTCTATTTTGCAGAGCCAGTGAAGATGATGTGAACCATTTAATAACGTTATTAATAGAGTATGGTTCTTTTTCAGGTCAAGTTGTCAACACTCAAAAATCTGCAGTTTTCTTCAGCAAGAATACTCCTTTACATATAAGGAGAAAACTGCAGACTATTCTGCATATTAACAAAACTGGTGGATTAGATAAATATTTAGACCTTCTGGAAACAATTGGAAGGAACAAAAAAGGGAGTATTCTCATACTTATTTCAACGTATTAAGCAAAAAATTGTTGCTTCGAACACGCAATTTCTATCAACAGCATGCAGAGAGCTTTTAATAAAAACAGTTCTTACTGCATTACCTACATACATGATGAAATGCTTTCAATTACCCCAAAATCTTTGTCATGATATAACTAAACTTATTAGAAGATTTTGGTGGACAGGAACACAATACAAGCGAGAAGTGCATTGGATCAAATGGCAGACAATGACTAAATCAAAAATGAATGGTGGGTTAGGCTTTCGTAATCTTACTGATTTTAATATCTCTCATTTAGCAAAGCAGGCATGGCGTATAATTCAAACACCAGGATCTTTGTTGGCCCGTGTGTATAAAGCAAAATATTTTGCAAAAATATATTTTCTAAAGGCCACTCAAGGATCACGAGCAAGCTTTGCTTGCAGAAGTCTGCTTAAGGGAAGAGATATGTTGAAGTCACAGTCTAGATGGATAATTGGCAATGGAAAAGCGATAAAGATTTGGGAGGACAAATGGATTCCGGATGACTCTAGAAATTATAAGCTTGCCAATGGACCGGGTGAACTAAATTTCATTGATCTTACAGTATCACATCTTATTCATCCTGATTCGGGTCAGTGGAGTCTAAATGCACTTCACACTCTCATCAGCCCATATGATCAACAAATCATTAAAAACATCAGAATATATCCTCATAATATATCTGATGTACTTTCTTGGCTTCACACTAGTGTAAGTGAATATACAGTTCGAAGCAGCTACAAGTACTTGCAGTCTATTAGTTCACAAGACATACCTAATGAAGCCAATACATCTAATCAATCTCAGAATACACAAGGGACTTCTCCTCTTACTAAAACTACTCTGAGACAAATCTGGAAGCTTCAATGTCCTTCAAAAATCAAGCTCTTCGTATGGAAAAGCATCCATAACGGTTTTATGGTTTTTTGCAAATCTGAAGATACGGAAACCTTCCAAATCCGACATTTTCCCTTGATGTGGTGATGAAGCTGAAACTCAAAATCATTGTTTATTTCAATGCCGAGTCTCCAAAGAAGTTTGGGAACTAGCTCCAATAAGATCTCCTTTAGGTACTTCTCTTCAAAATAATCCTTATCACACAAATGTTGAATACTTCTTATCACAATTCCCAACATCATCACCAAATCGCTTGCAGATCTCTTCTCATGGAAAACTGCACATCAACAAGAGGAAGATAGGCAGAACCAGAAAGATGTAGCAGCATTTCGAACACAATTAAGGCCATCCAGTAAGTCTGAGAATCCATTTACACAATCACATTTTAAATGCTTAATAGATGCATCCTAGAAAGGACCTACATATCCTATTGGTGTAGCTTGGATCCTTTATTCACATGACAATCAAGTTATAATCTGGAGTACTAGTGAATGTCTGGCTGCCACTGCAGAAGCTTATGAAGTTGAAGCCCAAGCAGTAACTCATGCAGTCAAGTATCTATCTTCTCTTGGTTATAATGACATCAATTTCTGCTTGGACTCTTTACAGGTTACAAATCTGCTAAGCACTGCAATATCCAGTGCACAATATACTCCAAAGACTCATCCTCTATATCATTATGTGGCTGATGTTCTTCACTTCGCAAAAGGTCAAAATTACAAGTTCACTCACATTCACATAAGTGCAAATACACATGCAGATGCATTAGCAAAACAAGCTCGATAGTTAAATTTATCTTTGAAGATATCATGGAATCCTTTGTAACCTGAATTTGATCATGTACCTTTTGTTGTGAAATNTAAAAAAAATTTTTAAAAAAAAATTTTTTCAGGTTTTTTTCCCTTTTAATAACAAAAAAAAAAAAAAAACAAACAAACGCTAGTGTGGCGTCAGCAATCCTAGTAAACTAATGGGATTGAATATTTAAGCCCATTAATTTATATTACAGGCCCATTTAAAGTGGTTACTCAGTTTCTTAGCGCTAAGAAGTACAACAGTGATCTGACAAAATCGAAAGATCTTTAGAGATATGTAAGCTTCTATCGATGCTCAGATAATTTCTTGTGTATATTGACTGAATCAAAGAAGAACGATCGAGTAGAACAATGTCGAATGTGTTGCTTGAGAAGCGATCTATGAAGTTCTTAGAAACTATTTGTATTTTTGAGTGATGTACCAAGTGACGAAAGCTTTGCAATGTGTTCGTCATCGCTTTGAAGATTCAAAGCAGTAAATAAATAAATAAGAAAGCGAAGGAAAATTCGATTAGGACTCTGTCTTTTTTCTTTTTCGTTGTTGATTTATAAACGAAGATGTGAATAGCGAGAGATTAGCAGAGAGAAATTGAAAAGATGAGTTTGAAAGGGATTCTAGGATTCGAATACGGAGTAGTTCAGGCACCATTAGGACCAGATATCTCCGGACCAGAGCTTGTAGCTGCTGTGGCTAATGCTGGAGGGATTGGTCTTCTCAGATGTCCTGATTGGGTAATTTGAAACTTTTTGATTTGTTCTGAAGAACCTGAGATCAATACTTAAAATGTTTTTTGATTTTATATGAATCAATTAGGAGTGTCCTGATTACTTAAGAGAGCTTATAAGGAAGACAAAGACATTAACAGAAAAACCATTTGGGATTGGTGTTGTTCTTGCGTTTCCTCATGAATCGAACATTAAAGCAATCTTAGATGAGAAGGTTTCTGTGTTGCAAACTTATTGGGGTGATTGTTCAAAGGAGCTTGTTGATGATGCTCACCGTTCTGGTGTCAAAGTTGTTCCTCAGGTAAGAAATTCTCACTTATTTGCAAGAGATTTTATGAGTGAAGTTTATAAGGAGACACTTTGGTTGTGGTGGATGTCTGAATACTCTTAGGTACTTTTGTCTTAGCCCTTTAGTTGATTTTGAAAGGTTGGGAATGTGGAAGAAGCTAGAAAGGCCATTGTTGCAGGAGTAGATGCCATTATTGTTCAAGGGCATGAAGCAGGAGGCCATGTAATTGGGAAAGTAAGTCTGTTTCTTATTTCATCTATTAAGTTTTCAATGTATGTTTGATGTTATAATCAACTCTCTTTTTTTTCAGGATGGTCTCTTTTCATTGTTGCCAAGAGTGGTGGATTTGGTTGGGGAATGCGATATTCCGGTTATCGCAGCTGGAGGAATTGTGGATGCGCGTGGTTATGTTGCAGCCTTGTCACTTGGTGCTCAAGGAGTCTGTCTAGGCACAAGGTGTGCTCTTCTTTCCAAATGTTTTTAAGTTCTATAGCTTGAAAGTGTTTATTAAGCTGAGGTAGAAGTAGCCGACATGTTTTCTTAGGTTTGTGGCGACTCATGAGAGCTACGCACACCCAATATACAAAAGGAAGTTGATTGAATACGAAAAAACCGAATACACAGATGTATTCGGAAGAGCAAGGTGGCCTAATGCGCCTCATCGTGTTCTACAGACACCTTTCTTCGATGACTGGAGATCTCTTCCTGCTGATGAGAATGAAGTTAACCAACCTATTATTGGACGTTCCACTATACATGGTGTTGTAAGTTCTCATTTACCTACTTTCTTTTACTCCAAATGTGGTTTTTGGCTAATGAATAAGGAGATTTCACACTTACAGGAAAAAGAGATAAGAAGATTTGCAGGAACTGTACCAAACATGACAACAACTGGTGACTTAGAGAGTATGGCGATGTATGCAGGTCAAAGCGTAGGGCTTATCAAAGAGGTTTTATCAGCTGGAGAGATAGTGAAAAATCTTGTTGATGAAGCTCAGCTTCTGATCATCCAAAAGTTCAACAATTCTGCTATACATGATGCAGTGCAGCCTCAAAAAGCATGAGAAAACAAATAAACTTTATACTGTTTTCGGAATCCAATAAGAATGGTCGTATCTAGTATATATTGTGTGTTTTCATCGAGTGTTCATCATTATCATTTGTATTTCAATCCTCTGTTTAGCACCATACCTAAATGGTAATGAATTAAGTATATTGGCTTTGTTCTTCTCAACCAGCGGCTGCGACCAAATCATATTCTATACAAATGTTGCTAGACTACGAAAAGAACAGAGATATAGTTCTTGCAGTTATCTACACATAATCTTCATTTCATATCCAATTTTTATATTGGCGTGAGAACTTAATACTCATGCTGAATTCATTACAACGCAATATCATAGCTTTATTAGTTTTCACAAGTTTTGCTGCAGACATCATGACAACATGATACATAGAAGCACACATAACAAAAAAGAAGGTGGTGTATGAGTGGAATTGCAGAGTAGGCGAAATATAGTTATGTGTACAGTATTCAGAGTACAAACTTAGTGTTGCAGACGTCGAAATCTTCAGATGATGTTAGGAGTGGTTCCTGCAAGTTACTCAGGATTGAGAATGTATATAGAGCTAGTTTCAAAGAATACAAATTATGTACATACCCCAGGATTATCAGAGCTTATATCAATGGTGACTTGAGACTGAGCCTCTCGTATTGCACAACGCATACGGTAAAGCAGTTGGCCGTAAGTAGGTGCTGGACCAGCTGTCTTTACAGCCTTTATAAAGCTATAAGTCATGGCTCCTGTGTCCTTCCCTGTAAACACCTGAAACAAGCCCACAATGATCAAAGGTTATATATATGAAGAGAGAGGTACGTAATGATGATGAATTGTGTGTTTTAAGAATACGTACAGAAGTGTAACCACTGCTTTCATCATCATCACAAGCACTGAAACAGAAAGCTGATCCACCATCTGTTCCTTTGTAAGCTCTGACTGATCTATAATCTTCCCATTTATAAGAACCATTCCTTGATTTATCACATATCACAAAAAGTGTCTTTCTTAGACTCAGTCTAGTAGAAGAGAGCAGAAAGATAGAATTGATTTCATAGTTTAGTTTACCTCTCCATTCTGCAAACGAAGGGTAGATCAAGAACAGTCCCACTGTTACAAGCGTCGATGACAGCATGAAGCTTAGCTCCATGGACAAGTGGCCTAACAAGTGTTCGGTTAATCTCATCATCGATGATTTTTCCTTCTGTTTCATGGTCTAAAGGGCACAAGGCTTCATCTTGACCGTCGATTTCGTCTCCATTGTAGTCCTTCTGCTGAGACCCATGACCAGAGTAATAGAACATAAGTGAGTCCCTTGCTTTGTTCCCTTCAACTAACCATTTCATTGCCATTCTAATGTTTCTCTTTGTTGGTATTCTCTGTGGACTAGCTTCCTCATCTGCAACAATACTCATCATCAGCCTAGAAACGTAACCAAAAATACCGAACCGAATCGAACCAATAACAGATACTCGGTTCGGTTTTGGTTGTTAACAAATAACATTTGGTTCCAATATATAGGTAACTTTGGTTTGATTCTTAATAGACAATCGAATGAAACCAAATAAAAACCTAAACTAGTTTGTACTAAAGATATTTTGACTGTTTTGGTTACAAGTAATCAAATTTCTTTCAAGTATTTGGGTAAAACGTAATCATTTCAAATCGAACCAATACTTTTTGGGTCTAATTTGCTTCTACCTATTTGATTACCAATATAGTTGGTACCTATCGTTTATCATATTTCCAGAAGTGAAAGAACCAAAAACCAAAAAACCGACTCAAACCGAACTAAACCGAAGAATCGAATGCCTAGAACTAAGAATAACCAAAGGTTTTAGAGGATTGGGAAAAAAAAAAGAAAAAAAAAAGCAAGAACCTGTGAGAACAATAACCGAGTCCTTAGGGAAACCCATGTGTTGAACCAAGAAAGATCTCATGGATTTAGCATCACTGATGCAACCTTTCAAGCTATATATTTTTCCTGTGTAGTTCAAGCCACATAAAACCGCTCTCTTATTCCCAAACGCTGAAGGAAGTGGCTCTAGCAGTCGTGGTACTGGAGCCATCATTTGTTGTTGTTGATGCTGTTTACGTAGCTTTTGAAACCCCTGAATCAAGCGGCCTGCACCGCGAGCTACGTCCACAAACGAGTAGAGCTGCGTGACGGTGTGGCAAGTTGAGCACTGAACTGCACGAACCTCTGGATGAACCCACATTCGCCTACCGCACCGGCACCTTACTTCTCTCCGGCTAGCCATTTTTTGAGAGTTCTTTTTCTTTTTGTTTTGCTGCTGCAATTAATGCAATTGAGTGTGATGAGTTTATGAAGAGAATGATATATTCGTTATTATCGTTGAGAATAACAAATGTGCAATCTTGATTTGCCCACGTAATCAGATTACTTAATTATACTCTTCCATGTTGTTATCTGAATCAATTCGGATACAAATCATGATAATGGAATATGATTCTGTGAAGAAAAAAAAAAACTGATTTCGCATATCTATTTTACTAAATATCTATTAATACATTCTTAAAAGATAAAATTATTTTTTAGCAATAATTTGCACTCAATATATAAACAACACTAATTCTATAACAAAATATTATTAATTAACATTACTTGCAACTATTAATCTCTTTTTTTTGGTAAAAATAATAAGTAAACATTTAATATTTTTAAAATTCTATACATATCTTATATGGGAAGAGTCAAAATGTTCAACTAAACCATTGGAAGACTTCTTAGGCAATCTTTTAGACCAAGATAAAGAAAAAGAAATTCGAATTTCGATTCGAGTTCAAGCAAAATGGACATGAGATTCCATTTCTACTTTTTCTTTTCTTAATTTGGTTTTGTCCTAATAGATTTTTCAAACTAAAGTTTTAAATAAGACAAGTAAGTCACATTACATATTACATATAATCCAATAGTTCATTTATTATATACGTATAGAAATGAGAATTATAAACCGACGACATTCCGACGGAATGTGACCATAAAAAAGGAGTCCCGTCGGAAACTGTTGATATTTCTGACCGGCTAAAAAGTGTTGGAATTCGTCAGAAATATTCTGATCAACTCCAACCAACTTCGATGGAAAATTGGTCAAAATCGATGGACCCCAACGGTCTAAAGAAAAATATTTTATTTTTAATTAGATTTTAAAAAAATGAATAAGGCCTGTCAAAAACTGTCGGTAAAAACTGATGGCCCCCAACGGGATAAAGAAATATAATTTGTTTTGAATTAATTTTTTTAAAAAAATAAAACCTGTCTGAAGTCGTCGGTTAAAACCGATGGACCCCGACGGTCTGGAGAAATATAATTTGTTTTCAATTAAAACTTAAAAAAACGAATAAAACTCATTATGGTCCGTTAGAAATTACCGACGGTTTCCGACAGATTCGAGATTATTCCAACGGAAGTGGTTATTACACATATCCATGTTTTGTATATGACGGCACTGTTGTAATCGAAAAGTAGGTGGCCGTTGGAAGCTATCGAACCCGTCGGAAATTTTTGTTATAAATTTATAGGACTTACATTTCTCTCCATCACACTCTCCTTTATTCCCCTCAAAATTTATAATGTCAAATTCTAATTTCCGATCTTGGATGGACGGACCACATATCGATGAAGCAACTGGGGCATTAACAGAAGCGCATGCTGCCGGGTTGAATAATTATATGGTGTTCGCGGCGTATCAAAGTCTACCGCTCGAAACGGGTAAGATGTATTGTCTGTGTATAAAATGTCAGAATACGAAATATATTCCTGTCAAAAACGTGTTGAGTCATCTTTACCGTAGAGGTTACTTTCGAGTTACAAAATATGGTTTTTGTATGGAGAAGATGATTAGAATGTAAACTTCGGTAATTATAGCGGAGTTGGTGATAACAAGATTTTTGCAACCAAGTTATTCGAATCCTTATAGTATATAAGGTATCGAACCAACAAGTGTGTTGCTCAGGATATAATAAACTAACTAATCCAAGCCAAATCTAAAACAATGATTCTGTCATAATCACAAATAAGCAAGATGCAAAACAGAGCAATAGAAAACAAAGCAATAACATAAAACGAAAACAGAGCATAAAGAAACAGAGAATTAAGCTAAAAACAGAGCAATGAACAATCTAATAGGCAAGATAAAGAGGGGTTCTTGAGGAGTGAGATCAATGACTAATACTTCACCAGGGGTTCCAATAACTTACTTAACAATCTAATTAGCAGAGCTCTAGGCAATATATTCAAAAGCAATCAGAACCACTCTCATGGAATCTAAGAACTCAACCCAAGTGCAATCTGATCTTACTCTCATAAGCGATCTACACATGGATTGGCATGAAGAAACAACCTATTCTAGCCAATATGCAACATAAACAACCAATATCTTGGGCAAGGAAGGCAAATCTCAGAATTAGGCACATTCAAACATTTCATCAAACACTTTATAGGTGAATGAAAGCCTAACATCAGATTTCAAATAGCTAAGATGAAATAAGTATAAAGAACACCTCAACTAAAGAGATCTAACATAAATAACCTTAAGCAAGCTTGAAAACCCCTAAATCTACACTAATCTAACTCATTTCCTCAAGAACCCTAAATGACTACTCACAAATCATGAACAATTGCATAAACCCAGAAAATAAAATAAAGTGCATAATTAGAAAGACCAAAGAAAGACAAACAAACTTTATTAAAGAAACAAAATCTGAAACTCAATCATTCAAGATTCAAGCATGAAACAATGAACAAAAGAGAGAAAACAACACTTTGAATCTCAATTTCTGGAAATAAGAACGTGGATAGCGTTTTTGGGGGCTAAGAGGCTATTTATAGCCTCCTTACATTAAACCTAGCGCGGTCAACGCAGAACATAAAAGTCAACAAAATATGCCACTCGCAGGTGTACAACGAGTGGTGTGGCCGAGTAATGCATCTGGATGTCTGGACCAGGTCCACTCGCAAGTGTAGGCGAGGCATCTGGGTGAGTGATGTTCTTCTGGGTTGAGTCAAGTACATCTTCACTTCACCGCAGCAAGTCAATGAGTGCAACCAGCAAGTCTTCTCTTGCCTTTAGTCCAAAAACCATCCAAATAGCTCTAAAAGTACCTAAATCACTCCATATGCAACATGTATGCAATATGAACCTAAAAGGGACTCTAGAATGATGAGAATGCTATGCATATGGATGCAATGTATGCTAAATGATGCTTCTAAATGTGCTAAAATGCAGACATATCAGTTGGTAATGCTGGTATAGGTGAGGAAATAGGTAACTTGGTAGATGTAGAAGTAGATGTTAATCTTGGCAGCATTGGTTTATGTGGTTTAGGTGTGGAAACAACAGTCCTGGTCAAAAAAAATGATGGTACATTTCAAATGGTCAACGATGCATTTAAGGAGGATGTTTCGGTTTTTACTAAGGCTAGAAATAGGGGAGAAGAACCAAATGTCAATGCACAGAACTTCTTTAGTATGTTAGATGCAGTGAAGAAGTTGTTGTATAGTGGTTGCAGTGATGACGTGTCACCATTGTTGACAGCAGCTGAATTGATGAATATCAAAATAGATTACAATTTACTGGAGAGCTGTGTCGACGCATTAGCTAGTCACGTCAGCCCACTTCTTCCTGTTGATAACATATACGCGACATCGTACAACGAAATCCAGAAATAGGTTGCCGGGCTTGGATTACCATATCAGATGATAGATGTTTGTGTAGACAATTGCATGATCTTCTGGAGAGAGGATTCAAACGAGATTTGTTGTTGTTTATGTCGTAAACCTCGATTCCAGGCTACTGATTGGAGGACTCGGGTCCCATACAAGAGGATGTGGTATTTGCCATTAGCAAACATGCTTAATAGGTTATATCAGTCAGAGCGCACAGCAAGCCCAATGAGATGGCATGTGGAACATAATTCAGCTAATGAGATAACCCACCTTTCAGACACAAATGCATGTAAATATTTCCAATCAATATATCCTGACCTTACCCAGGAACCAAGGAATGCATATCTTGGGCTTTCCACATATGGGTTTAATCTGTTTGGTAAACATGGGAGACCATACTCAGTTTGAACGGTGATTGTAACACCCTATAATCTGCCACTAACATTGTATATGAAGTCATAGATCTTATTTTTAATAGTTCTTTTATCAGGGCTTGATCATCCACATAGATCACTTGATGTATTTTTAGAACCGCTTATTTAGGAATTGAATCAGCTATGGGAGAGTGGTGCCATAATGTATGACATTTCTACTGCTCAAAATTTCTAGATGAAAGCGGTGTTGATGTGGACTATTAGTGATTTCCCAGGTTATGGAATGCTATCAGGTTGATCCACGCATAGGAGATTGGCTTGTCCTCACTATCAAGATAACACTAAAGCATTCCAGCTCAAGCATGGATGGAAGACATCGTGGTTCGATTGCCACCGATGGTTTCTTCCTATGGATCATCCATATTTGCATAGTAGATCATTGTTCACTAAAAACAAGAAAGTGTTGTATAGTCCATTGTCGGAACCCAACGACGCACAAATATTAACGCAGCTGAGAAATTTTGGTGTTGAGTCAACTCCGAGATGTGGAGGAAATGGACATTACCCTGTCGATGGTGTTAGGGTGTACCATAACTGGTATAAGAAGAGTATTTTCTGGGAGTTGCCGTATTGGAAAAATCACCTCCTTCGACAATGTTTAGACGTTATGCACATTGAGAAGAATATGTTTGATAATTCCACCAACACAGTTATGAATGTACATGGAAAAATAAAAGACAATCTGAAATCAAGACTGGATATACCGGAAATATGTGATAGGAAGTCACTGCGTATACAAGGGAACAACATCGTTGGCCCAATATCTATCTTCAGATTGAGTAAAGAGAAAAGGTATGTTCTCCTCTCTCCGTACATGTGATTCTAATTTTCATTACTAATGCAAATGAGATTTTTTTCCCCCGTATGATGCTTTTTTTTGATTGGATTAAATACAAGGTAAAATTTCCCGATGGGTATGCTTCAAACCTACGAAACTGCGTTGACAGTACTAAAGGAAAATTTATTAGTATGAAAAGTCATGACTGTCATGTCGTAATGCATTGACTTTTCCCTTTTCTGTTCGTCTACTTATTGCCAAGAAATGTACATGAAGCACTTGAAGGTATTCTCTTAACCTTCAAATTATGGGAAAATTGTAAATATATTTTCGTATTAGATTAGATTATTTTCCTTAAATCACATCTCAGCACCTTTTTCCGTGATCTATGCTCACGGACTCTAACCGCCGATGGAATCAGAAATTTGAATGATAAGATTCCAATAATCTTATGCAATCTGGAGAAAATATTTCTCCCTTCAATTTTTGACGTAATGGAACACTTACATGTTCATCTCCCTCGTGAAGCTAGTAATTATATTATGGATTACACATCATATTAATTAATTTAATTAGTATAATTTGTAAACTGATCATTTGCTTTTTTTAACAGAGCTTGGCGGGCCATTTCAATATCGTTGGATATACCCATTTGAAAGATATATGTTCAAGCTGAAAAAGAAAGTTAAAAACTTGATTCGGGTCGAAGGGTCGATTGTTGCCCAATGTATCAATGAAGAAACTGCAAATTTCGCTTTGTTATATTTTTCGTCAATTGTTCAGACAAAGAGTCGGCGACCACCATGGAACGATGATGGAGGGGAGCGGCCTATTTATTTAGCATTTGTGCCATTTCACAAATAGGTCGATTCAGTGGAAAACCCATTCACAGAACCCTGACCTCAGCCGAGATTAAACATGTGCATATGTATATTACAACTAATTGCCCTGAAGTATGAGAACTTGAGAGGTTAGTAGTATGTGCTTACATTTTGCTGGCTTAAATTTCATTAAATCAAATGCTTACATTATTACCTTACTTGCAGTCTATACAAGGCACAAATTCACACGGCTTACCCGCAGTACTCTGAAGAACAACTACAAAAAACAAAAGAGGACGAGTTCACTGACTGGTTAAAATTTTATGTGAGTTTCATACAATACATTGGATGTAGTGATATCCGTGCAGTGGGTGCAACCTTAAACTAATAAACACTAAAACAAAAATCACAAGTCACACATGCCTCAACGATGGGACAAATATTTCTCACCTGGTTGGAAGATTTTGTAGCGGGTCCTCTATTAGTCGCTAAAGCATTTCCTATGTTTTTCACTCGCGGTTACGCTTTCAAAATTCTGAGGGCAGGAATGAACCCTACAAACCTTACAAACTGATAGATTCCGATGGCTACCGACGTAATTTGTTTATAAGATAATTTCTAGACACTTCTTTTCTTCTTTTTCTTCGAACCAAAACATTTGACTCTCAAAATTTTGGTGATTATTGCAAATTCCTCGCCGTGAAAACGCGTCAACACCGGCAGAATCACTCCCAAATCACCTCATCTCACTAGAAATCATGTAAGGTTCTAAACATTTTCAGAATTTTATTTTTTGGATTGAGTTTGATTTTGAAATAAGTTTTGGAATGGACGAATAAGGCAATATAACTCTCTCATTAGGTTAAATCTAGTTAGGAATAGGTTAGATTTCGTTTGGGTTGTGATGATTTTAATGATTTTGTTGTTTTTAGGTTCAAACTGTGCTTCATCAGCGAAGAACAAAGTTTTTTCCCTGAATTGTTTTTTTTTTTCTAAACATTTCGATTTTAATCTATTAATTTCTAAAATAAATTATATAAAATTAAAAAGTTATGGAAATTAAAAGTCACATATATATTCATATATATACATGAATATATATATACACATATATATCTAAAATAAAATATACATAATATTATATGTACAAAATTTAAATAAAGTTATATGTTATGTGTTAAAAATAGATTTCAATTTACTTTATATATTTTGTAAATTTTAATAAAAATATATGTTATATGTTATAAAATATATTTCAATTTACTTTATATATTATGTAAATTGAAATTTATAATGAAATAAAGTTATATTTTGATACTTATAAAGTTTAAATAACTTCTAAAATTGATACTTATAATTATAACTTATAAATCCTATTTTTTGTGAATATATTTTGTTGTGTATATATTATAATCATCAATTTTTATACAATTAATAATGTTTCATTTTTTTTCAGGCTTTCGTACCAGCAGTTTTGTCGATCACGTCCTCGAGCAGATGTTGGCGCTTCCGGAACGTGGCCATCTTAGGATTCTAGATCCAAATTTGGAAACTGGATCGACATGGTAAATATTATACTTTCACACTTTTATTTAAGTAATTTTTAAATAATAATAACTAAATTTTCCTAATTATAGGTTTCGCATTGAGAGCCAGATAGTTACCTTAGTGAAGCTTATGATACAGCAGCAACTCCCATTTGCATACCCAACCTTCAGCAAATTTCTTTTGGATCTAAATAAGCAGTGGTTCAAATCTTTCACGATAAACAACTATTTTATTGAGATAACTTCACATTTTCAATTGTTTATTATTTTATTAATATTTTACAATTGACAACAACATTATAACTGGGTCATTCATCACACCCCTCAAGTTCGAAAGAAGTTTGAGGAGCAGTGCAGTATTTCTTACAACAGTCACATCTATGTGTGGAAGACTGTGTTGGAGAAAGATCCAATGACAATACCCACTAGTTTCCCGACGACTCGATTCCCGTAGTTTGTTGAGTATTGGAGTCGTCTGGAGATGAAGAAGATTTCTGAGAGGAACAAGAAGAACCGCATAGCTGGTAAGGACGAGAAGGCGGCGAGGACACACAGTGCTGGCTCCCATACATTTGAGCACGTTGAGCAAGTTATGGTAAGTTTCAATTTTAAATGTAGGTAATTCATTGAATATAAGCTTCACAATGTTTTCAGTTCTGTAGACTATTAAAGATGGGTGCATACAAGATTGGTTCAAGCCGATGAAGGGTTGTCAAACCAACAAGTACACCGAAGCGAACGAGAACAAGAAGGTGTTGGAAGTAGTGGAGGGGGTCGAGAATAGGAAAGAAGGGCTCCTAACCCAACTCATTCAAGATGGAGCGGGGTCTTCAGATGTGCTATATCGGGATGATATCAACCGCATCGTCGTTGAGGTATACTTTTAATCCAAATACTTTACTTTCTTAGATTATGTTAAGTGAAATTTATAAACGTCTAAGTATTTTTTTTGGTAGGAAACTCATTGCAGGAAGGGACGACTTTGTACTCGGAAAGCTTGTGAACACTGATGGGTTGCCAGCAGGTAGCTTTGGGCACGGGTCGAAAATCCGGGATTTTTGTGATACCCGGATTGGGATCCGGGTCCGTCGGATCTGTTTTTATGACCCGGATCCGGATCCGAACAATAAGGATATCCGGGATTTGATATCCACATATATTTGAATCCGGATCCGAACTATTATTACATTATATAATTTTTTTATAAAAAAGATTATATGTTTGTAATAAAAAGATGGTAAAAAATAAATCAATAAATTTATAATATTAAAAATAAAATAAAAAGTGATTTTTTAATAAAAAATATCAAAATATATTATTTTCTTATAATGTATATTAAAATATCGTACAAAATTAAGAATAAAATATTTTTATAGGTTAATTTTCAACATTAACAACTAAAAATATTATATAGTTCATGATTCAAAAATTGAAAATTAAACTACACATTAACATATCTTAAATTATCTAATATAAATAATACATATTAAAAAAATTTTACACTAAATATTCTAAATCGGAACGGATCTGGATATCTGGACCAAAAAATATTATTACCCGGATCCAGATCCGTATCCGCGGATCCATAAATTTTATTACCCGGAACCGGATCCGTGTAATCCGAATACTCAAAATTTTGAGATGGATTACGGATCGGATCTCGGATGCCGGATAATATGCCCAAAACTACCAGCAGTGGTTGACCCAAGCCAAGGGTTTGGTCTCACACAGCGCAAACGACAAGAGCTGATGGATCTCTGGGTCAAGCATGAGCACATATAACAGACCCTAGAGCAAACCCATGCCTTCGCTCGTATCATGAGAGGCAAGAGAGGACTGAATCTTAAATGGCCAAGCTCATGATGTTCGACACTCCCCCATCTCTCCCGACAAATAGCGAGACCCAGAACCCGAAGATTTAGTTTAGGATGTACCAATATATCTAAACGTTCTATTTTTTGTATGAGAAACATATTTATTAAAAACAAAATATTAAATATAAAAAATATATTTACAAAATAATTATAATTAATTTTAAAATTAAAATTTAAAATAATTAATATAATTTTAATTTTAAAAGAAAAAAATATATATATATATATTCCCGTCGGAAAGTGTCGGAAACGACCGACAAGCCACAAACCGACGGCATCCGACAGACTACACTCCGATGAGTTCCGACGGGACAAACTCCGATGCACACCGATAGCACTATTCCGACAGAAACCGATGGTCTCGACGTCCGACGAATACCGACGGTCAGGGAACCGACCGACTCCGATAGAGTTCTTCCAACAGCAACCGACGGCCGCGTCCGACAGCATTCAACGGGGCTTTTGTTGGAATTATGTCATCGGAATCCGTCGGTGGTAACCAACGAATTCTAATAAGATCTTCAGTTCCGAAAACACTATACCGACAATCGTGCCTTTCCGACAAGGTTGGCCGTTGGAATTCGCAGTATAATCTTATAGTGTTCTTAAAACTCTTGGCTGTCATAAGTCTCACTCAGACAACACACTGTTTACTAGACAAAAGAATGGAACTTATGTTGAATCGTAGCAGACTTTACATTTGCTCTTCATCAATCATTTAAGCTTAAAGATATTGGTTTTCTTCCAGCTCAAAAATCTCATTCTGTCAACGAACATATACGTACACTTGAGCTATTAAAAAAAGTTGGATTATTAGGTTCCAAATCATCCTTAATACCAATGGAACCTAGTTTCAAGTTGTGCCAAGATAGTGATGAACCAAGTTTAGAAGAACTAGAAAGATATATGCAACTCGTGGGAAAGTTAATGTATTTCACTATCTCTCGACATGACATAGTTTACGCTATCAATAAGTTATATCAATTTGAGAAAATAGGATGATCTTTTTTTTTTGTCAACCATGAATAATATTAATAGTAAAAAAGACCACACTCCAAGGGAGGATGGATCACAGTTACAACACTAAACCATGAGTTGTCTCTCTAATAGAACGAGCGAGAGAATCAGCTTTATGGTTCAGAGATCTGGGGATAAAAAACAACGAAAAGGCACGGAAAAGATATTTCAACCTGAAAAAATTCTCCTGATAAGTTTGGAAAGCTGGCCATTCTTCTGGGTGCATCATAATCTTGAGAACATCCGTGCAATCCATTGATAACAGAGCTTTTACTATATTTCAAATAACCTACTGCACTTTCATCATTGTAGAACAGAAAGGTGTCAAACCAATGGATGAGCAACTAGCAATAAAGATATTATCTAACTACTCTAATTCAAGCAAAATGATACGATGATTTCAATATCAACCTAATGAAAAGTAAGCAAGCAATTAATTGAACTAAACAACAGT
>OVAX01000763.1:0-64829 GCA_900406405.1 Lepidium africanum | reverse complement strand
GAATGAATGCAAACAAATGCAAACTATGAAGCTAAAATGGGCAAAATGCATGAATATCACAACACACACTTGAAACTGAGCTTTTCAGCAAAACTAACTCTATGAAGAAACTAGCTACAAGCACCAAAAGCAATCAATGCACACAAACAAGAATTCCATATCAATCAATCATTAAAATCCTTATTATTTTTCAAAACATTTATTGTAAACATTTAGAATAACTTTTCACAAAACTAAGCTTTCAAAATTTCTTTAAAACCTTTTTCTTAAACTTCGTTTGAAAATCTAGGCCCTCGGGGTCAGAACTAGAGTGGCCTTAATCGAGGCTCTGATATCAATTGTAACACCCTGCTCCTGACCTTCGGAGAGAACATGTTATTCCTTAGTTCTGCCATGAGTTATTTCTTTAAAAACCCATCAATGTTCAAAACATTGTATAAAAATTCTTGGAAAAAGGGATAAATAAGAGGGGTGAGTATAAATACTCTGTGAGAAAATCACTTCTGCCCATCGAATCATAAAGCTCCAACCTAATTCACACAAATCTTATCCTATGCATAGAAAGCAAACATGCACAACTAGTATTTTTCAACATGTTGTACCAAATAGGTCGGTCTGCCTATAGCAACTAACTTCACACACATCAGCTTAAGCATCTTCAGATCCGCTACAATCTATCATATTTTTTGCCAAGGAAGTGACAGCCTGTACCTCGATATATTCCATGACAAAATGCATTCATGGAAGCGACAGCCCGTACCTCGATACATTCCATGTCAACAATATTTTATGGAAGCAACAGACCGTGGCTTGATACATTCCATTTCAACGGTGTCTTCATAGAAGCGATAGCTCGTAGCTCAATACATTCCATGTCAACCCCTATGATAATGTACATTAATCATTTGCCTTTTTAACTATACACAACAACCAATAGGGCATCTCTTCTAGATTTACCATAATCACAAACACACACATATATTAGTTATAAATAATCACATCAATTAATCTTATTTTCACACAATCACCAAATATAATATCATATATATAAACCTAGATATATACATAATAAAATTTCTAAATAAAATAGGATTATAGTTGTATAAATTAAGAAAAAAATAAGGATTCGCATATCACATCCTCACCTTAACCTAAATTGGAAAATAGATGAGAATCGTCGTGCCAGACTGTAAGTCGATTTACAGATTTTTTTTTAATTTCAAATTCAGATCAAACACCAATTATAGAAAGTAGACTCTTGGGACTTTCCAACGCCATGTTGATTGTTTCGTGGCTCCTTATGGTTCGCCGGGAAACTGTTTCTCAACATAGCTAATAGCAGATTCTATATGTAGATTTTAGGCTTGGGAAAAACCACCATACCTTTTAATCCAAAACTCCAAATTCCATTCTGCTTTCAGCTACACGTTTATATCAGAGTTAGAAAGATGCCCACTAAATTTCAGTCCATTCGGAGTCAGTTTCATACTCCGTTTCTCCACTATCTTTCACATTGTCAGATTTGATGACAACTTGGGTTTGTTCAATTTTGGGTTTTTTTCTAGAGATCCCTACAGCTTATAGGTATATATACACATATACCTAGGGTTTTATTTACTTATTGGGTGTAACAGGCTGAATTAATCAATACCCTAAATGGGCTTAAAATGACGGGTCTCACATCAAGACATTAGCAATGTCAATCTCAATTCAACCTAAGTTCCGCCTTAACTTACATATGCATTCACTTCAAGAATCTGGTCAATCAATGCACAAGGGATCACTCTATGAAATGGATTAAGCTTCAGCATAATGCTAAAGGTGAGAACCAATAGGCGCATACTAAAGCATGACTCCATCTACCCATACACCCAAATCAATCTCAACCTATCCAATCTAAACCCAGAAAATGATCCTAGTCTACCCAATTCTCTCGAGGCTTATTCCTTTTCCGACCACTATGATCATAATCTTAAGCTTTTTTCAATAAAAATTCTAAGGAGAGGGTCCATAAACTGTGACTTCTAGGGGTTTAGGACTTATACCCTTAAAACACTTGGTTCTTTTTCTTCTTAAACCATAAGACTTATTCTTCCTTTTTCAATGCTAAGAACAATTCTTATACTTTTCATTACCCAAAACCTTTTCTAGAACACTTCCTACTTTCAGCCCATTTTCCCCTTAGACTTTCTTTAGCTTAGATATTTCTTTTCCTTTGTATTTGTTTTCCTTCTCCTGCTTAGACTCAATCATTCCCACACCCAAAATTACAACTATCTAGTCCTAATCTGATCTAAACATCGTGGACTAGCATCGACATGAAGTCATGCTCTTGTCGGCTCTGACCTAACACTTTATGCCAAGTTAAACCAAAAAAGAGGCCTCACATACACACAACAAGCAAACGATGGTATGAAATGAGGTAAGGTGCATAGTGAAAAACTACTTGGATTAACAAGATAGATGCATGAGGGAAAAGGAAATCCAAGATCCACAAGCTCTACTTTGTTGCATAGATTTGATAATTACTAGTCAAGATTAAGGTTATCACTTAGCATGGAATAGCATTGGATCGCAACATGTTTCAGCCAGGTTATGAATGCTCAAATCGAAAATTCCTAACATGGTTTAGACTTAACATTCATAGCAAACTTGATGCACAGTGAAGTAACATGCCATAAACGGTTTATTCATCCTAATTCCGATGCAACTATAGACTCAATCATATATGAATGCAATAGATCTACATGAACACTGTGTTTTTGTATGTTTTTGAAAAATTTTATTGATTTTTTTGGTTTTTTTATGCCTTACAAGATATGCATGATCAAATATGTTGAAATGAACAATTTTTTTTTGGGATTTTCTATGCCATGAATATTAGTCATGAATCCTCACTCGGTCACACCGACACCTAACTTAGAGGCGGAGTGACTTATCCTTTGTGTGAAATAAGGCCATCCATACACATTATATTCTCGGCATTTGTCAACACTTAAACAAGCATTGCATCAGCCCAAATAAGAAGAAGGAACCCATTATGTATTATGATCAGACCGTTGAAGATAAAGCTTAAGGAGGAAGCAAAAGGATAAGATGTACATTATAGTCCTTACCATAAAGCAAAAGCAATATGGTTTTTCCTTATGGACCACATGACCTTATCTTTAAGATTCGCTGAATCTAGTCTTGTATTTTGAATATTAGGGCATTCTTATCTCTCTGTATATAGACTATGCTTTGAGAATTAATGAAGAAGAAACCATGCTTCTCCATTTCCACTCTCGAGTCCAACAACCCGAGGTCGACCTACCCAAGTCAACTGTATGTTTGACAAAAACTTGCTGGCTCTTTGTTGAGCAATAATGGCTTGGATCGGGTCACGGCCATCGACCGTTTGGTCGATGGTCGGAATGCAGTTTTTTCTCTTCAGGCCAAGGTGTGTCGAACCCGTTGGGTCGAGTATATGGTCGTGGCCTCACATTCCTTGATGATTTGAAGCTAAAGACCCTGTTCTCGCTCGTCGGGCAGCGGCCTTCGACTGTTTGGATAAGGTCGCGTGCATCTGTCTGTATGCATCGACCTTGGCTGTTGATATTCATGCATTTTGCCTATTTTAGCTTCATAGTTTGCATTCATTCACATTCCATAATATGCATTTTAAAGTCCCAATTAGGATCGTTCTTGCATTTGCATAGCATTTGGAGCATTTCAGGAACTTTGGAGCAATTTGGAGCAGTTTGCGTCAATTCGGAGCATTTTGGAGCAAACAAGCATGAAGACTGCAAGTTAAGCCTAGAACTGAAGAGCTGAAGCCAAAACATCAAGAACTGAGGATTTTACAGGCTAAGTACTCAGGACTCGCCCAGCCAACTCGTCATGCATAAGAGAGTTCAAGGTCCCATACTTAGCCAAAAATATAATTTTGGGTTGAACTCTACATGTCCAACTCGCCATGCATTTGCGAGTTCCAGCCTCAGCACTTAGCCAAATCTTCAAAATTTCATGGTTGAACTCGCCACCCACTCCCACCCGACACTAGCGAGTTCAACATTCCAGACTTAGCCAGAAATCATGTTTGTGAAGCTGAACCACTCAAACTCGCCAGTGTGTGACGAGTGCAGCCCAGATTGAGCATTTGCTGGAGCTGAAGTATGCTGAACTCACCATTTTAACTCGCTAGACACTTGAAGCAACTTAGACCGACTTCGTTTTATTAGACCGACTTTTTACTTTTGTTTACTTAAAATTAGGGCTTCCGTGTCTTAAGCCCTATAAATACCCTTGTTTTAGTTGAAAACATAGATCGAAGTTTTAACCTAGTTTTTGCCTCTTTGAGTAAATTTCATCTGCCTCCTTCTTATTGTTCTTTGACGTTTTTGCTGTTCTTACCAAGTTTTCATGATTTCTGCTTGAATCTCATCTTAGGTTGGTAGATCTCGTTTTTGTTTCTTTCTTTATGCCTTTAATCATGTTTTTTGGGCTTGTTGTTCTTCATTCTATGAGTAGTGAGTAGATTTCTTAGGGCTTAATGAGGAGATGAAGTAGATATGGGAAGTTTTCAGGGTTTGTGATGTTTGTGTTTGAATACTGTCATAGGTTGTGCTAGATTGAATGTTCTTCATGCTTATTTTGACTTTATCACTCAAAATCTAATTCGTAGGCTATCTCTGCCTGAGAGGTGTTTGATGATATGTTTGGCTTAGGTGCAGTTTAGGATTGACTCATTCGGGCCCAAGAGAATGGATGATCAGAGAGTTAGTTGGTCGTGTAGGATAGGCTTGCTAATGCCAGTTGAGGCGTGTAATCACCAAGAGATTGGTTTAGGATTGCGCCTGAGTTGAGATTTCATGACCACGAGAGTGGCTTGTTTACCTTAGTATCCTAATTTGTTGCTTGCCTGTTTAGGTTGTTAGACAAAATCACTACCAATATTTCTGCTTAGTTCATTGACTTCACTCTCCTCACAAGCCCATCTTTATTTTATAACTGCAACTCGCCATCTATTTCTGCTATTTGCTTACTCTATTTCTACATTTACTTAGTCTCTGTTTTCAAGTTTCATATTTAGTCGTTTGATTTTACTTAGTCGTTTTCATGCATGTCTTCTCTGTTTGTTTAGTTTTGCTTTCTAAGTTGATTGGGACAGAATCACTTCCATCCACCTATTTTGACTGATTTTTCTTGAACTAAATAGTCATCCACACCCATAGTGCTAACATCACGCTTTGGTTCGACAACCTTATATACTATAAGGAGTTGATAACCGGACGAAAAATCTTGTTATCAGCCGTCGGACAAGTGGTCAAGCCAAGGCCCAAAATCTCCTTTGTCCATTCTTCTTACTCCAGTCCAATCTCATTGCATGCATGCTTCATCCCATAAGCTCCAAACCTCCAAGTTAAATGTTCCAATCACCTAAAAAGACTCAAAAATAAGAAAATATGCAAATGCATGACTTATACACAATGTGATATAAAATGAAACTAAACACAAACTATATAAATAAAAATGATGCAAAACAACAACTAAAAACATTCTAATAATGACATATATCAACTCCCCCGGACTTGCCTTTTGCTTGTCCTCAAGCAAACAAACTACAAGGCGGAAGAAGAGGTTTGAAAACACGAAACACGAAAGGGAATTCCTTACCTAAAAATGAACAACTCACCAAGCTATGGTTGTTATCCACATGTAAACCCCCATCCTCTTAAAAGGACCACAATGTACTCATATCGCTTAGCATCCAATTCTGAAATATCCTACACCCTAAACCAATTTCTAGGCTCTTGAATTGATTCCTTATTTCTAATGGTGCGTGCTTCCAAAGGGACTTGAGATCAAAGAATATATAATTTGACTTCTTGAACTTAGCATGACTGAGATTCAATTAAGAACAATTATCCTTTCTTAAATTTGTTTAAATTAAGCACAAACTCATGATCTTTGAATCCACAACCCATCAATGGTCTGCTTCACATCCTTTTTAAGGATCCACACCAATGAGAGGGTTGCTTCATGTTTTACTATCCGCTTTCTCAATGAGACATGAAAATGTATGGGTTTACGAACATTCACCCTCACTTTAGGGATCATAGAATGAGATATATTTGGAAGAATGGTTACCCTTAGTTATTTTCCATACTAAGCTCAAAGAAGGAAAGCATTATATGCATCTCAAGGCCCTAAATCGGCAAAGTAAGTTCAATTAAAGAAATCAATCCAAATTATTTCAAGACATAGCACAAGCATAGGAATTTCGGGTGAATGATCTATCAATTTTTTAAGGGGCACAACTTTGACTCAAAGAACTCACAATGGTCACTAACCGATAACCTAATAAGGTTGCTCACCTCAAACAAGAAAATTCCCAAAACATAATATGAAACTATGATGCAAACCTAGATGCCTCTAAAGACTCAATCTTAAATGAAATGTCAATGCAAACTATAAGCCTGTTTTTGTGTTTTTTTTTTAATTTTTTTTTATGCAAAAATGAAAAATGACTCTAGAAAATGATAAAAAAAAAACACAACTAAAATAAATATTACCAACTAGGTTATCTCCCCCGGACTTACTTCTCACCGTCTCAGTGAGAAATTAAACACAAGAAAGAGAGACCTTAACAACGAAAGGCAAAAAGGCAAACGAAAAATGAAAACTATGTACAAAGTTGGTGAATTGGTACCTTAACTAGTGAGAGATGTTCCCATATGTCTCATCAACATAGGGATCATGTTTTGTATGTCCAACAACAGCTTTTCCGACTGGAGGATCATCATAACATCATTCCTCTTCATAAAACTCACAGCATAAAGTCTCTTCTTCATCGGATAAACCTGCAGGCAAATCATCAATGGTCGTTATGTTCCATTACCCCCGGAGGAACTGGTTCACCTTTGCTCGCTTGGGATGAGTGAGATGGCTTTGTGAGAGGCTTTTCTTTTGGTTTTACAGCCTTTGAAGTGGTCGTCATTAATTTCTTCTCTTTCCCTTTCTTGGTTTGAGATCTTTGAATAGATTGGTTTTGAGGTTTTGGTGGCATTATTCCTTTGCCTCACCATCGACCATACAGTCGAGCTCAAGGTCGACGGCCTTTGCTTTTGATCTATGAGGTCACCGCCATCGGGTCAAGTAAAGCCTTCCCGCGACATTAAGTCGACCGCATGTTCTCGACCATTGGGTCGAGGGTCGCATTTCCTCTACTTACCATCAGTCATCTTTCTCGACCATACGGTCGAGTATGGTACTCCCACGAGTTCCTGTTGGATGAGCTTCTCAACTATACGATCGAGTGTTATCCCATCTATTAGTATCCATCGAACGAGACCAACGACCAAATGATCGAGTTTCACCTTCCAAAGCCCCTCATTTTGTAACTCAACTTCTATTCCTCCTTTGCCTCTTTTGTCCATTCTCAACCTGACCAAAAACCTCACAAGAAACACACTTAACTCAACAAAATTAAGAGAAATAAAAGTAATATAAACAAGGATACCATGGGATTGCCTCCCAAGTTTGCTTGTTTTACGTCTCAAGCTCGACGTTGTCCACCACTTTTTATGTGATTTGAGGATCATAAAGTGGAATCTTCTCCACTATCGCGTCCTTAGATTTGGTTGTACCAACCTTAATCCGAGAACTTGATGAGCCACTTTTGTTGAACCACACCTTCAATCTTTGAAATCTCAGTTACAAACTCACTATACCCAATCAATTCACAGAAAATGCTCAAAATATGTTTTATCTATATATTGCAGTTTGACATCTTAAGTGCTTTGCATCTGACGCCAGCTGTTTGTAGATGTCCAGTAGAGGAAGCAAGGCTTTTGATCAAGCAAATTGGTATCATATACTTTCATTATTCTTTTTGTTATGTAGCACTAAAGTCTTTTTCGGAGAAACGAATTTCGCTGCATTAGAAGCGGTCTCCTAAGAGCATCTCGAACCCCACTCTATTTTCTCCTCAAAACTCTATAATAGAGTAAAATCATTTCCAACCCAACTCTATATCTCACTTTATAATAAAGTAATAAACAATATTACTCTATATTTGGCGTTACACTGTTCATTACTCTATAATAGAGTTCAACTTTTAATTTTTAAATGTTATAATTATACACTTAACTGATAGTATAGAGAAACAATTACATTTTGATGTTAGAATATTAGATTAAAAATAATTTTTTTTATAAGAAGTATATGTATAATAAATTTAAATTTTAGAATACAACATTTAATAACAATACAATAACATAAGTAAAGTTTTCATAGATTACATTTGTATTTTACTAAAATTTGATAGTATCCTTACAATAAATTCTAAGAGCATCTCTAATAGATTATTTTCCGAGACTTCAAATATGAAGTTTTTAAGTTTTATAGTATAAAAATAAACTAAATGGGTTAAATTGATAACTTCATAAAAATAATAGATGTTTTGAGAAAATGTAAAAGTATGTAAAACGTATATTTTCAGAATATTCTTTATATAGTGAAAAATAGAGTAATGACTTGGGAGCAAAACTCAACTATATTTTAGAATTATTCTATTATAGAGTAAAAAATAGAGTAATGGGTTGGAGATGCTCTAATACACTTTGATAAGCTTGATAAGTCTGCTGATACTGATAATCCAGATTTGATACATATTCTTCTTCTTTTGTGCTTTATTCCAGAGTCATTTGATAGAGGAATGTATGCATGTTGAGTCTGTTGGGTTCTTTGGTGGTTGAGAGAGTGAATTTTCTTTAGGCATAAGATCTGCTTTAGTGGAGAAGGTGATTTTTTTAATTTACTTATAACAATCCTTTACTGGTCATATTTTACTACTGTTTCAAGTCATTGCATGTATCTTATCATCGATGTGTTTCATAGGGTCTTGGAGCATTGATCTATGTAGGAACATGAATAGTTTCAGGTAGCAATCCATCCTCGGAGTGGAACGAGCTTGAGCTTAAGGTTTCTCATGTGATAAATTTCGTAAGAATTGTAAACGCAGTCAATGCCATTTCCATGTCTATGAAATCTCAAATCAGAATGTAATGTGTTTCTGCAGTTCACTAAGGCCCTATTCATTTGTACATCTGGCTGCTCCATCTAGATGGTTCATCTGAATGCTCCATTTGGATAGAACAACTAGATGTTGTTTGTTTTCATACTAGATATAAAATCTAGATGTATGTTTATTTGTTTTGTAAGGTGGTATCTCTATCTAGATGTACTTAACAATAAAGTGACCAAACAATAAAGTGACCAAAAATGACATAATTCATATTTTGAATATTAAATTAATTAATAGAATTAAATTTATATTTAATTAAATTGAAATTAATCTTTTGAATATTATTTTGTTTAAATAAATTAAATTTGTATTTAATTTATTATTAAATTATTATCTTAACATTTATAAATATTATTAAATATTATTATTCTGATAAAATGTTTAATTTTAAAAATTATAATTTATGTTTAAAACTAGCTAAACCAATTTTAATTATGTTCTATATTTTCTTTAATCAATTATAATTCTTGACATTTATAGTTTAATTGTTTATCAAAATTTTCAAATACATAAAAATTAAAAGAGACAAATTATAATCATCATTATTAATATTCCAAATAAGAATCTTAAGAAACAGAACATAAACAAAAGAGTAGATTTGTATAATGAAATATGGGAATGATTGATCATAATCATCACTTTACATGAACAACTTAAACCGTCAAAGTCAAACAAATCAAAAAAACCATTTTCAATTGTGTCGGCTTGGACTTGGACACTTTGACCTCTTCCTTTGCATGCAACAAGTTTCTCAGAAGATTAGTAGTTAACCAATTGATAAATGTAAAGTTCACTTCTCAAACTATATAACCTCACCTTGTTGTCACTTCCAAACTTCTTCTTTGAAGGCAAAGTTCCAAACTAACATCAATAAACTTGGATAAGGTACTTGAAGTTTATAGAATACAGAAACCAAACTAAAGTAAGTAAAACAAAAGTGGGTCAAAAGAAAGTATAACTTGCAGATTTTCTGTTTCAGAACTTGAGCAATAACACATAAACTTAAACAATAACAGATTTTTGTGTGTGTGACAAGAACAAAGAAATCACTTGTTATAAGAAGCAAACCAGAAGTAAGTTGCTTGAGGAAGACAATTATCTTACCCTTGAACCTACCAGCAAGAATGATCAACACAGTTCCTCGAGTGATGCTTGCTCTGCAATCAGACATACAAATCCAGATTAAGATTTATAGCGCAAATACATACAAGTGTTCATGATTACAGAAAATACAATAGTTTAGACCAGAGGAAATGTGCAAAGATCCACTGAATCCAACATTTTCAAAAAAATGTTGAAAATGAAACACACGTACATATTTCGTAAGGTAAAATCACGTTGCAAATAAGGTTTTTTCACACACGGTACAATCAATTAGCAAACTACAACAGAAGCAACTTAATTAAAGGATAAGAGTAACCTTTACATATCACAAAAGTCACTCAAAATCAAGCTAAACCCACAATATTTTGATCAAAAATGGTATACATTATCCACCTAAAATCAAGGATTATGTAAAATATCTAGTTCTTCAGAAGTCAAAAATCCCTAGAACCATATTTAGCTACAAACAAAACTATCTACAATGTGTAGATGCAGAACAGATAATGCTATCACTTTTCTCAATGAACACTTGATGCAATGTTTTCTAAGATGCTAACCCGAAATAGACGGAGAATTCTATTAATTTTTGTCTGCTGAAATAGACACAACGAAGCAATCCCAAAAAAACAAGCTAAACCTAGAAAATCAAACAAAACCGAGAAAAATACGAAGAGAAACCAACAAATCTATGAGAATCCTTTAATCAGCGATGAAAAGAGAGTGATGGAACCTGCTAAGTTTTTGCAATCTTCTGAAATGAAGAAACCCTAGACTGAGGGAGATGGAGAAACAAACATGACCTAAGTCACTTGAATGTGAGTCATCTTTCCAACCAATCAACTAAAGAGAGGCCAATTGAGATTGTTTTTGTGTCACGGTGTGTTTGGTGTTTGTGTTGTAAATAAAAGAATGATGCTGCATCAAATTTAAATCTTCGTTTAGCTATGTATTGTTGAATTTCTGAACAAAAGAGAGGCCTTGGAACTTGGAAGAGACAATGAGGTCTAAACACTTACGTACGTTGTGATCTAAAGCTGACGTCAACATAAATTAAGGCTCCAGTAACAGATTTTTGTTGCAAAGATCGAACGTGATAACCATGTGATTATTTCCATTTGGCCAGACTTTCACAGATGGTCTTACCCGGGTTCTAGAGGAATTATGGGCTTCGACATGAAACCTCCTAGTTGACCAAAAAAAGATCGAACGTGATTCGATTACCAGATGATAATTAAGTTTGGACTAATCATGTCACATAGGGGTAATTTTTACTATGGTTAGTTTTCTTAATAATCAAAACTGTCCTGTCCTCTCATATATTCTCTCCTAAATGTTATCACAATCATATCTCACTATAATATTAAAAAGCTTTATTCTTGTAGCAATAATATACAAGACACCTTTTTTTTTTAATTATGAAATAAATATAAATATTCTCGTTACCATCGCGTAATGAGAAAAACAAATAAGAGAAAGTTATCCCAACTTGAGTGCGTTTGTTGACAAATGAAAACTTTAATCAAACAGGCAAGCCATACCAACTCCTTGCGATAAAGTAGAGTCTTTTTATCAAATCAAATTATAAACGAATACTTTTGTTTTGGTATAATGTCCAAATAACTTTTATATTCGTGTAATGAAATCCTTGTCACTTCCCACTAAATAACACACATAAATACTCCTCCGCATTACACACGTTTAGTGAGAGCATAGCGGAACAAAACATAGAAAATGGAAGTTGAGAAGAATATGACCGAGGATGATGAGTCTAAGCTCATCTACAGAGGATGGAAAGTAATGCCCTTCATCATTGGTATTATAACTTTGTGTACAATTATTTAGATATCTTATTTAGTCAGTCTTTATCTTGAAACAAATCGGACATTTGATCATAAAACAGAGTACTCTGCTTCTTTATTTGTTAGGGAATGAGACATTTGAGAAGCTGGGGATAGTTGGGAGTTCATCGAATCTAGTTGTATACTTAACGACGGTTTTTAACATGAAGAGCATCACGGCGGCGAAGGTCGTCAACATCTACGGTGGCACAAGCAACTTTGGCACCATCATCGCGGCTTTCCTCTGTGACTCTTACTTTGGCCGCTACAAAACTCTATCTTTCGCCATGATTGCTTGTTTCCTCGTAAAATAAAAACCAATTCTTCTCAGTCACTGAACTTGCAGTTTTTTTCTGGAAAGTAAGGACTCTTTTGTTTGTTTGATTCAAAGGGTTCGGTGGCCATGGATCTAACGGCTGTGATTCATCAGCTACATCCAGCTAAATGCGCTAAGGAAGCAGGAAGCGTGTGCCATGGGCCATCCATCGGACAGATTATGTTTCTCGCTGGATCAATGGTTTTGCTGGTGATTGGAGCCGGTGGGATTAGGCCGTGCAACCTTCCTTTCGGCGCTGATCAATTCAATCCGAAAACCAAAGAAGGGAAACGAGGAATTGAGAGTTTCTTCAATTGGTATTTTTTCACCTTCACGTTTGCTCAGATGGTGTCTTTAACGCTTATCGTCTATGTTCAGGCAAACGTGAGCTGGAGCATCGGTTTAGCGATCCCAGCTATTCTAATGTTGCTTGGTTGCATCATCTTCTTCGCTGGTTCGAAGCTCTATGTCA
Organism: Lepidium africanum; assembly: GCA_900406405.1. Taxonomy (NCBI): domain Eukaryota; kingdom Viridiplantae; phylum Streptophyta; class Magnoliopsida; order Brassicales; family Brassicaceae; genus Lepidium; species Lepidium africanum. Next base: position 52,032 of record OVAX01000763.1, on the reverse strand, counting down.
AGGTGAAAGCTAGTGGCAGTCCCATTCACAGCATAACACGAGTCATTGTTGTAGCCGTCAAGAAGAGGCACTTAAACTCTGATGGCTCGAACGGACTTTACAACTACATTGAGAAGGATTTCAAGAACTCTAAACTGGGCCATACAGACCAGTTCAGGTACTAGAAACCTCTTCTTTACTCTTTCCTTTTCTGTTAACAATTAGAAACATTAAAGGGTTTTCTTAATTTGCAGGTGTCTTGACAAATCTGCAATCCAAAGGCAAGACGACAAGTTGAACATAGATGGGTCGCCTGCGAATCCATGGAATCTCTGCAGTATGCAACAAGTGGAAGAAGTGAAATGTGTGATCCGGGTTCTTCCGGTTTGGCTCTCCGCCGCCTTATTCTACCTAGCTTACATTCAACAAACAACCTATACAATCTTTCAGTGTATTCAATCTGATAGACACCTCGGTTCAGGAAGTTTCCAAATCCCAGCCGCGACTTATACCGTCTTCTTAATGCTGGGAATGACAATATTCATACCTGTCTATGACCGCATCCTTGTACCTTTCCTTAGAAAGTATACTGGACGAGATGGTGGTATCACACAACTACAGAGAATTGGAGCAGGAATGTTCGTATGCATCACTAGTATGATGGTATCTGCAATTGTAGAACAACACAGGAGAATGGTTGCTCTTACAAGCCCGACTTTAGGATTTGCACCAAGAAAAGGAGCAATCTCTTCCATGTCTGGTATGAGGCTGATTCCTCAGCTAGTATTAATGGGGATCGCGGATGCACTCACTGGAGTTGGACAAATGGAGTTTTACTACAAACAGTTTCCAGAGAATATGAGAAGTTTTGCAGGTTCTCTGTACTATTGCGGAATTGGATTGGCGAGTTACCTCAGCAGTTTTTTGTTATCGGCTGTCCACGATAGCACGGAGAAATTTTCTGGAGGAAATTGGCTTTCCGAGGATCTAAACAAGGGGAGATTGGACTATTTCTACTTCCTGGTAGCTGGTTTTATGACTTTAAACTTTGCCTATTTTTTGTTAGTTGCACATTGGTACCGTTACAAAGATGTTGTGGCCAAAGACCAGGACATGTATAAGTCTTCTGCTGAGTCTGAGAAGGTGTCAGTGTAATAAAGATATTTAGTTATTTACTTTGACTCTTTGGGTTTAGGGCTTTGTGTTGGTTTTGAGACAATAAGAATACAACAACCTTTGGACAAGCCATAACATACAAAGACAATGGAAAATAATTATATTTTTAAGGACCATAGCTTCTGTAAATTCCCCCATCTCTCTAACAGCAAGCCAGGAAAACTTCCCCTTTATGAATGGGAGAAAATGGGGTATTGCTCTGTTTTGGTGATAACGATGATAATCAAACAGGAACAGTTTGTCCAGTGAGAGCGTCATGGAGATGCAATGACCCATCCTTCATCAAATTAAGACTTAAACTTTTGAATCTCTCTCTTGAATATTGCCTTGATGCCTTTCTCCAATCGGTTCCAGCTTTCATCATCGCCACAAACTCATCATAGTTTATACGACCATCCTGTACAAAAAAACAAACGACCCCAACACGTGGACTTAGAAACATAGCGATTTATCCCTTCAAATCAAAACAATTGTTAGGCCTTAAGGATGATTTATTTAGAGATTTGAAAGAACCTTGTCGGCATCAACTTCACGCATGATGTCGTTTAGAACACTAATGTCTGGTTCCCCTAACTCATCAGCTAAAGCTTCCCGTAGCTCATCAAGTTCAATGAAAGTACTTCCATCTTTGTCAAAGAACATAAAAGCTAGTTTGAAAAGTTCATCATTCTCAATCTTCTGCAAGTGAATTATCACAGCTACAAACTCTCCATAATCCAGAAACCCATTCCCATCAACATCCGCCTGTGCATCAAATCCATAAAAATTTGAGCTATGTTTATCAGAAAAGAACTATGACATGGTCTTTCATAAGAGAAAGACAATGCGGAAAATTACCACTTCCATCAACATTTTGATCTCTGGTTCATTAAGTTGTGAACCGACCTTCTGGAGTCCAGCTTTGAGTTCCGGGTAAGTTATTTTACCATCATTGTCATCATCCATTAGTGTGAACATGTCCTTGATTACTTCAACCTCTTGAATGGACAAGTGCTCCGCGATTACCTGGAAGCATTAAAACAGTCAATAGTCATTGCAAGCAACACCAGAAACTGAGCAATAGATTGTCTACAAATTTCAGCAGGAATGTAACGGCAAATCACTTACACGAAGAACTTTCTTTTTGAATCTATTCATCATGGAGAACTGCTTCAATCTCGATCTGACTATATCCCCTAAAGGAACGTTAGGGGCTTTCTTTACATTCTGTATCCAAGGGTGAGCTGAAAAGTGAGAAAAGTAAATATTGTTACTAACGGTGGGTGTTCAAATCACTTCGATAAATGAAGGTATTTACAACCATAAAAATAGTGACACAAGAACTTCACCTAACACTTGCTGAGCAGTTAAACGCTTAGTTGGGTCAGGATCCAACATCTGCTTCACAAGGCTCTTGGCGCTCTCTGAAATCTGAGGCCAAGGGTCTCTCTTAAAATCAAGAACTCCCCGCAAGATCGCAAGAGCAACACCTTGTTCAGTCTCTGTCAATGGAAACCACAAGCTTACCCGTTTATCTAACGAATATAGGGTGACACGTACACAGCTGCCATAAGAAATAAAAGAAGAAGCTAACCGGCCCAAAACGGAGGAACACCACAGAGCAAGATATAGATGATAACTCCGGCACTCCAGATGTCAACCTCCGGTCCATAATCTCTCTTCAACACTTCTGGAGCCATATAATATGGACTACCTACAATCTCTGTAAATTTCTCTCCTGCAATAAAGGAAGTATTTTTTTGTCCAACTTCAGATAAAATATATTATAACCGAGATTAAACAGGATATTCTATAATTAGAATCATCCACTGAGTGATGAGCAAAATATATATATGGAAGAAACCTTAAAACATTGGATTTTGAGAAGTGAATTCATACCACGTTTGAAGAACACAGATAAACCGAAATCAATGGCCTTTAGAGGAGAATTCTCCTTTTTGTTAGCGAACAAGAAATTCTCAGGTTTGAGATCTCGATGCATAACTCCGTTGGAGTGACACATCATCACAACCTCAGCGATCGTTCTCGCTACGGTTGCAGCCGCACGCTCCGTGTAATGTCCTCTCGCCACAATCCGATCAAAAAGCTCACCGCCTTCACAAAGCTCCATCACCAGATGCACGTTCTCATTGTCCTCATAAGTCGCCATAAGCTTCACTAAGTTTGGGTGCTCAGGTAAAGTGGACATAATCGCAACCTCGCGACGAACGTCCTCAACATCAATGGCTGTTTTAAGCTTCCGCTTCGAAATCGATTTACAAGCTAAGGCTTCATGGGTCTCACGATCAGTACAGAGGTAAGTAATTCCGAATTCGCCGCGACCTAATTCTCGGCCTAAGATGTATTTGTCGCTGATCTGAGTTCGATAGCTCATAGGGATTACATCCTTAAGAACACGTATCGGCGCAGGGGATCTGACGACTTCTCCGACGAAAGGATTCAATTTCCGATCTCGATTTGGTTTTTTGGGCTTCGGAGACGCTTTAGATTCTTTCGAGTCAGGCCTTACACAGGCGTTACAGTTACCCATGGCCGAGTTTCGAAACTCAGCAACTCAGAGAAAAAGAAGATCAGGAAGAAGGAGAAGCTAAATAGAAAGAAAGCTTATCTATATAACTTAAATCAACGCCGGAGGTGACGGTGTTGGTAATTTCCCGGCGAATTGGTGAGTTGCAATGGGAGAGAAAACGCGGGTTCAGGTGAGAAAAGTCGGACCTTTCGAAATTTTCAGTTTGGTTTAATAGAAAGGAAGGGAACTTGATTTTCCTTTTAATGAGAATATTATCATTTAATGCGTAGCGTCTTAGTTTTTTAATTTTTAATAATTCTCTACCCATTGCACAGAAATGCAAAAATATTGGTTTTATATTTCTTCTAGATGTGAAATATACATTGGGGATATATGTAACAAAAGGAGAAGACAGAGTTAAAGAAGAGAAGAGAAATAAGGGATAGAGAAGAAGCAGATAGATAGATAAGAGAGCTTTTAGAAATGTAGGAGAAGAGATATTATGGTTGCTGAATAATATTTAATTGCATAATTTTTTTCAACTTAGGTTAAGAGTATTATATATTCAACCAAATATCAAATGACATCGATAAAAAGCACATTTTTATTTACTTATATTAAAGATTTTACTAGATTTTGTATCTCTCCTCTCCTAACCACTTTTGATAACATCTTTCTTTCTGATGTTTCTCTGCTTCCCTGTTACCATGCTCAAAGAAACCGCAAGCCTATCAGTACCCCCCTCCATAAGAGGTTCACTTTATTCTTAAGGTGGAAGAAAGAGAAATATATTTTCATTTAAGTCACTGATTCCCACGAGTTCTTAGTTTTTGGTATTTGCTACCACTGAATTAATACATCTGGTCCATTTTTCTAAGTTCCTTTTCTGATTGCTAACACAGTTTCAGGTTTACCTTCCCATATCATAGACAAATTAAGGCAAATTAGTATCTCTTGTGCCACCTAATATGAGGTACAAACTTTTTAAGTTGAGAGATGTGGAAAACTGGGTGTATAACACTTTTTTCTGGTAACAGCAGCTTGTAGGCAACCCTTCATACCCACTTTATAATCTTGTAAGGACCATAATAACTAGGGGAAAGCTTCTCGTTGAACCTCCAAACCACAGTTTGTTGCTTATAAGGCTGCAACTTACTGTACACCAAAACAACTCAGATAGTAAGCACTAGTTTAACACTTCCGTTTAGCTATCGGTCTGAGGTCGTAAGGACTGCTATTCTTCAATGTTATACCATGCAACTGAAACAACTCAGACCATAAATTGCTTACAAATATTTTGTCTATATTGGAGACAATCGTTTCCGGGAAACCATGGAGCCTTACTATCTCTTGTATGAAAGCTTGGGTCTACCATACTTGTTGTAAACAAGTGCTTAAAATGAAGTGCCCATATTTACTGAGTCCATCCACTACAGCCAACACAGAATCAAATTCTTTCGATTTTGGCAAACCTCCCACGAAATCAATGCTTACATCAAACCAAATCTGCATCGGATCTGGGAGGGGACACAAGGTTCTAGCTAGTGATAGAGTAGAATATTTATTCACTTAGCATACTCGACAGTCCTTGATGAAGTTCTCTATCTTCCTTTTCATACCTAACCAATAAACTTCCTTTGCCATCCGCTTATAACTTTTTAACACACCACCATGTCCACCAATTACGCTTGAGTGGAATTGCCTAATAAGGCTTGGAATGAAAGTAGATCCGTTCAGTATTAATAGTCTTCCTGCATTCAACAAGAGTTGTCCTTTAAGCTAGAAATCCGATTGGTCCAAGGTGTCACTTTTCAGCTTGATTATCAGATTTTTACACTCATCATCCGAAAATTGTTGTTTAAGCATCTCATCTACATCACGTAAAAAAGGCAATGTGATATGTTACTATTTAAACCTCTCTAGAGCTTGTAGAGACAAGGCATCTGCCACCCTATTATCCACCCCGAGTTTATATTCAATAGTGTAGTTTAAACCCAACAATTTAATAGCCCAACACTACTGTTCTCCTGCCATGTTTTCTTGATCCAAAAGATGTTTAAGGTTCTTTTGAATTGTCTTGATTACAAACTTTTTACTGCTCACATAATGCTTCCACTTGGTTACATCAAAAATGATTGCTAACAATTCCCTCTCATATAGGTCTTGCCTTTGGCGGAAAACCCTTGGCTTATAAAAGTGATTGGCCTCTAGTCTTGGGACATAACTGCTCCAATTCCCAGACCCGACGCATCGGTCTCCATCACAAACTCCTTATAAAAATTTGGTAGTTTCAATACCGGTAAATTCACCATTACATCCCTTAGTGAAACAAAGGAGGCTTATGCTTGTTCATTCCAATGGAATTATTCTTCTTCAGCAATTTTGTCATCGGTTGAACTATCTTTCCTTATCCTTTGACAAACCTCCGGTAATACCCAGTAAGCCCAAGAAAACCTCTTAAAGCTGTCACGTTCTTCAAAGTAGGCCAACTCTTCATCATTGCCACATTTTCCTGGTTTGCAGCTATTCCTTTACCAGAAATAATGTGACCTAAATAGGCAATCTCACTCACAGCAAAGGCACATTTCTTTTCGTTAGCATAGAAAGAGCTCCTCCTTAACGTTTTCAGAACCTCTTTCAAATGTTTCTCATGAGTCTTCATGTCCGGTCTGTACACCAAAATATCATCAAAGAATACCAATATGAAGTTTCTCAAACACGGTCTGAAAATCTCATTCATCACACTTCGGAAGGTTGCTGGGGCATTGGTCGAACCGAACAGTATTACTTTTCATAGTGCCCCTCATGGGTTCAAAACATTGTCTTGTGCACATTGGCCTTCTTCACTCTTATATGATGATATCCTTATTTCAAATCAATTTTAGAGAACAATGTTGCCCCATTCAACTCGTCTAAATGCTCTTCAATGACCAGAATTGGGTAACGAGCTGGTACATCTTCCTTGTTTTGAGACCTATAATAAACGCAAAAGTGCCAGCCCCCATCATTATGCTTCACAAACAAGACATTACTAGAATAAAAGCTGATGCTTAGCTGTATAATTCCTGACTTCATCATCTCTTTAACCAGTTTCTCGATCTCATTATTTTGAGTAAGTGAGTAACAATAAGGTCTACAGTTTACCGGACCTGCTCTTTTTTTCATAGTTATGGCGTGTTCTCTGTTTCATGACGGCAGTAACGCATTTGGCATTTGGAATACCTCCCTGTAATCACTCAGCAACCTCTTTACTGCCTCGTTGTTGCTTGTTTGACCATTAGACCCTTTACTCTCAAATAGCTCCGATAATTCTAGCAAGAAATGTTCTTCCCCTTCAATTTTTTCCTTTATCATGGCCTTAACTATTCACGACTACCATTCAAGAAATGTTCTGCAGCAGCTGAGGGCTACCATTCATGACCATCCATGTACCCTCTTGTTTAAACCTAAGTCTGCGTTAACCCCAATTAACTATGGTTTCCCCCAGGTTAGCTAACCACGAATATCCCAAGACTACATCAGCTGTAGAACCCATTCCAAACACACAGAAATCCTTCCACTATAACAACGCCTGGTAGGTTTATAGTCACTCCTTCACACTTCGAATCACCCTTCACTATTTTACCATCTCTAACAGAAACAAAGAATAATTTAGTCTCAGTCACTATCAATCTCAACTTGTCCACCAAAACCTGCGGAATATAAGTTGCACCAGAGTCAATTAAAACCACTACTTCAATCCCATTTACCATTGCTAACACTCTTAATGACTTCTCATTTGAAATCCCTATAATAGACAACAAAAAGATGTGCTCTAGCTCGGGTTCCTCAGAAATCATCTCTGGAGTTAAGTTATCTACCACTTCCATCTCATTCACCTCACTTATGTTTTCTCTTCGATTTCCAAAGCCCTATACCTCTGATTTGAACGACATCTATGGCCAAAGAACCATCTTTCACCACAGTGGCAACACGAATTCACTACTCTTCCGTGCTCTTTTGTCCCTTTCTTATGCTCTCTAGCATCCCCTGCTGCCTTTTTAAAAGGAACTATAGCATTACTTCGGTTAGGTTAGCTATAGGATGGCTTCGAAGTTGTTTGGGTTGGAGCAGAAAGTGCCTTATATGTATTCCTTGACACCCATAAATTTGTCTTCTCCCCTTGATCCTCTATAATCTTAAACAACCTGAACATATGTTTCAAGTTGACAGGACATCACCTCTCTAGCGAATCCCTTATTTCCTTCTGTAAACCTCCTAAATACATCTCCTCCCATGCATACATTGTAACCTCAGGAAGATCTAAACATAGATACTCAAACTCCTGTATGTATTCACTAACAGAACCAGTTGGTCTCAACTTATACAACCCAAAGGCAGTACCACCATAAGGAGGTTTGTATCTAGACAGAAAAATAACCTTAAAGACAATCCAACAACTAATATCTTCTCTATCCTGAGCCATTTTTAGCCATTTGATGGTGCTTTCTGTCATACATTGATAAGATACACCAAGCTTATCTCACTCAACAACTTGATGAGTCTCAAAGTACCTTTCAAGTCTATACACCCATTCATTAGCATCTTCACCCTCATACATTGGTAGCTCAAGCTTCCTAGTACATAGGTGAATAATGGAAACTAGAGAGCTCACCTTATTTTCTTCAAACCTCTGAAAAGAAGATGACCCTTGGTGATGATGTCTATGTACCGTCAACTGAGGAAGGGGAAGTATACCATCACTGTGAGCTCTCTCACGTAGCGGAGAGGGCTCTATCAGTGATTTTCCTAGGAATTTCACACCCACTCTCGCACATGAAGCTAGGGTATTGTCAACTTGTCTCCTAACTAGGTCTGAAATCATATCGACCCTCTTCATCAGATTAGCTAAGTTATCCTTCAGCTATTGTCGATCTTCATTAGATGCTGCTAAGGATTTAGCTTGATGAGTGTTGGATTACCTGAGCATCCCTAGATGAGACTCGATATCAAATGAGTACTCTTCTGGGTATGTTCTCTGCGCCATGGATCAACAACTCTGATACTAGTGATAACGATGGGGAAATCTATAACAGAAGGAGAAGACAGAGTTAGAGAAGAGAAGAGAAAGAAGGGATATAGAAGAAAGAGAGCTTTCAGAAATGTAGGAGAAGATATATTATGACTATTGAATAATACATTAATTTCAAAATATATCCAACTTAAGTTAAGAGTATTATATACTCAACAAAATACTAAACGACATTGCATAGACAAACAACACACTCTTATTTAGTCATATTAAAGACTCCACTAGATCAAGTGTTTCGCTTCTTTTAGCCAATTATGATAGTATCCGTCTTCCTGATGCTTCCCTACTTCCTCGTTACCATGCTCAAAGGCACCGAAAGCCTATCAACATTCAATTAACTTCTCGTAGTTTTTAGTTGGACTTCATTGCAATCTTTTTATTAAGGCAAAAAAATATCAATCTAATCTTTCTTATGATTAATTATGAAAGAATGACTCAAATACTCCACATTATATACCTAATTACTCAAATACTTCATAAATTTTATGAAAAAAATAGGTGGAAAATGTTTTAAATAAAATTAGCTGTCTTTATATATTAGAACTCAAAATCGAAGGTAATGAACTATATGTTTTGCGATTTGGAACTCCAAATCATAGGGTTTCCACCAAATCGAATCTGGTTTCTAATATATTGATTTTTGTTTTTTTTTCTATGAGAGATTTCGAAGCCTACCCTTACAGATCTAAAGATCTAAATCCTTATTTGTTCTGATTTTGTCAAGGTAAATGTTGTATGAAAAGTTTTAGGGTTTAGTTTTTCTGGATTTGCCTTGATTCTTAGTTTTCCTTCAGAGTTTTTGTTGGTAGTTTGGTAGATTTAGGTGTAGTTTGGTTACAACATGACCGAGTTTGTTTTTAACTAAATAGAGTTTAGGAGTTTATTTTCTTGCTTGGCAGAGTTTGGCATATTTCAAGTGCAGAATTTGGCTGCGTAAATGTATATCTTATCAGAGTATGCTCGAGTTAGTTTATAGTTTGGTAGAATTTCGCTAAGTAAATGTATAGCTTGGTAAAGTATGGTCGAGTTAGTTTATAGTGTGGCAGAGTTTAGTCGAGTTAGTTTATAGTTTGGTAGAGTTTGGTAGAGTTAATTTATAGTTTGGCAAAGCTTAGTCGAGTTAGTTTATAGCATGGAAGAATTTGGTCGAGTTAGTTTATAGTTTGGTAGAGTTTATAGAAGATTTGTTTTTGACTGTTTTGTTGTTTCTTCTCCACAACTATGGTAGAGGAAGATGATAAGTACCCTTTAGAGGATAGTTTCAAGAGGAAAGCTCCCGATGATAAAGAAAAGCATTAACTATCATTGCGTATTGAGAAAAATTACTAAGATGAGGAATTGTATTGGCAATGATGCATACCTTGACATAGAGAGGAGTTGTACACTTGATATTATTCTGAAGTTCATTAGCAATGGTACTTGTGGGCAAAAAGGCATATGCAATACCTATTGGGGAATAAGCTTGAGATAGCTAAGGCGTATAAGATGTGGGCGTTGGCAGATGGTCGTCCAATTAGATTTCTTTCCATAAGTTTCTTCATATCACGCAGCTCAACTGTGGATTGCCGGATGATAATGATCGAGACTTAGTGGTAGGAGATTTATTAAAAGATATGGGTTTAACCCATGCTGATGGTCCGAACTAAGCTGAGCTTCAGAAGATATTAGATGCATGCAAAGAGTGGTCGCTTGCGAAGAGGAAGATGATGGGGTTGCTGGTGTTTTTGGTTTGCACAAAAATAATAGGATCCTAGCTCCCATGAAAAATTGGTCATGGATCCAGATAGATTTGAGAGGCATCCCTAGGGCAAAGTAGCATTTGACTCCCTGGTTGGATCGATCCCTTCATCGGTACTACAAACTTGAGCCTACACTATGCATGGGTTTGTGCATGTGATTCTAATATGGGTATTTGAGTCTATCCTACATCTAGAAGTAACGTTTGGGGGAAGAAGAGACGGTCAGATTCCTCTTATATTGTGGGCGTCACACTCCTACTATGTTTTACAAATTGTAGATATCTTCAAAGCAGAGAAGAAGACATCCAAAGACAACAATATAAGCTTTGAACATTGTAGAGTTTGGTGGAATATGTATTTAGCTTGGTAGAGTTATGATGTATGATATATCTGCATTTCAGCCCATTTTAGATGCATAACTCATCATGATTTGCATTCATATTCATTGCATTCTTAGCATTTTAGAGTCTTTTTAGGTTTGTATTGTACATTGTCTAGGAGGTGTTTGTTAAAATGCTTGGCTGAGCTTAGACTAGGATTAGCTTCTCTCACTCAAGAGATTGGTAGTTTAGAGAGTTAGTTGGCTGTTTTAGGTTCTTGCTTCATGCCAATATGAGTGTGTAATCACCAAAGAGATTTGGGTTAGGTCACACATAGATTGAGAGATCAATGTTCATGAAGATGGCTTGATTGTTTGTTTGGTGAATCTATTGCTTAAGATCATCCAGTTAGGTTGTTAGATAGCTTGAGAGAACCATGGTTAGACTAAGATCGATTACCCAACTCTCCTCACCAACCCACCTTTATCATTAATTGCTTCTAGTTTTATTGCTCTGTTTTTAAGCTATTGCTTTATTTCTTACTACACTGTTTTATGTTGTTTTGTTTGCTTTGTTTACAGCTGATTGTGACAAAATCTAGTGTGATGATTGTGTTCTGATTGTTTACTACAAATCCTTGCTTCGATACCTTATATGCTATAAGGATTTGATAACTCTGTTATCAATGTATCTTGGTAGAGTTTGGTGGATTCTACTTTTACCTTGGCAGAGTTTGGTAGAGTTTAGTAGATTTTATATATACCTTGGCAGAGTTATGATGTGGCTTGGCAGATTATTGTATAGTTTGGTTTATTCTATGGCAGAGTTATGATGTAGTTTGTAGAGTTTGGTAGAGTTTGGTGGATTTTATATTTAGCTTGGTAAAGTTATGATGTTGCTTTATAGACCTTGGTAAAGTTTCGTGGATTTTGTTACGGAGCAAGTGTGTTCTCTATAGTACTACTGTATATAGAAAGACGAACTCTCATCATGACGTGAAGCACAAACTCTCCAAGTGCAGCTTGGAACCCACCATCTAATTACCAATAACATCTTCGATGAAGAAACAACATCAATGTCAAACCTATGTAAAGCAGATAATGTCTACAACCTTGTCTCAAGATCGTCTTTTGTGAGGTAAGTTTGCCCAACAGCTAATTTAAGTGACATCATTTTGATGTCTAATTACTATCGACTTTTGAATCTCTCTTCTTAAGAGGTAGATTTTTTTTTTCTATCTTCTTAAGAGGTAGATTTTTTTTTTCTATCTTCCTTTGAACACTTATGAAATCTTCATCACCAGAGCTTGCACCATCTACATTCTCATAGTAGTCGAATCTCATTTCTGCTTTCGCATCTGCTTCAATGTAGTCAACATGTTCCTCTTCTTTTTTAATAGTCGGCCTAAATCCACTAAACTTTGAAGATAGTCTACCAAACATAGACTCATATTAAGGCTCGCATTTGATAGTCAGCCTAACTCTACCAAAATAGGGCTCGCATTTAGGCTGAGATCTTTTATCTTCTTCGGCAGCTACATGAGATATCCTTGAAATCTCCACACAAAGACAAATTACATTTTTTCGAAATTGTTGCCCATACCCACACAATTGTTTGTTATTGGTCATGAAGATAGGAGGTGTATCTTATGGTAGTGTTTGCATGAGTTCATTTGATATGTAACTCAATTTTACCTTATAGATCTATTGATTTAGATTGAAATCTTCATGTATCATCCGCACAAACTCATCAAAATGTACATTTTCACTCACTTCAAGAATTTTACAACCAAGAGAAGTATCTACTAATAAGAACCAACGATTTTGGTCGAATTTGCAATTTCCACAAACTAAGATGATTTGATCCATAGATCCAATAACAAAAAAAAAACGAGGTCAAAAGATAAGAAATGAGGTCAAGCAACAATGGTGATTTGTATGTTTCAATGTTGTATTTTACAACCTAGTAAATAAATAACTCTACCAAACTCTACTAAACTATAGGAGATAACTCTGCCACATATGGTACAAAATCTAACAAAGTCTGCGAAACTAACATTGCTAACTCTTCCAAACTATCAAATATAACTATGCCAAAATCTACTACTCAGGGTAGAGAATCTACCAAACTCTACCAAACTGTCGTTACTAACTCTACCAAACTATGAGAGATAACTATGCCAAAGTCTGCCACACATGGTACTAACTCTACTAAAATCTACCAAACTGAAATTTTTTTAGTGTGGCAGACTTAGTCACACAGAGTGTACTGATGTGGCACTTTTTGTTAATGAAATTTTCGTTATTACGTTTTCATTTACACATCTAAAAAAATACAAAATAACATTTTAGGGTTTGTTAAGAGTATTTAAGTAATTATAAATTAATATGAAGTATATGAGTCATTACCATATTAATATGAAGAATTTTAAGAAATACCATTTTCCTTGTACCCTTTTACAAAAATGCCCTTTGAATTTTGTTTTTGCAAAAAATGGCACTCACTAATAAAAAATAACAAAAATACCCTCAAAATTGTTTTATGATTTGTTTTTCACAAAAAAAACTTTTGCCGCCAAAGAAAAAAAATTTTCCCACCAAAACATTTTTTAGTCAAAATATGTTTAAAAAAATTTATATAGCTTCTTAAGAGATCTTATAAAACTTTATAAATATTATTTTTATAAGTTATCTTATAAACCTTATAAATATACTATTTAGAAGTTATCATATAAAACCTAACAAAAAATTAATTTATAGAGGCATAAATGTAATATAGATTTATAGGCTTGTTTACAAAATCATATAAAATATTATTAAATCAAAATATTGAAAATCATGTGTATAACTTGAAATTATAAGATTTTGTAAACCAACTTTGAAATTGAACTTTCAAAATATAAGATTATATAAACCAACGTGATTTAGAGATCTTCATCTTCGTGTTATTCTCCAAAAAAATTTGAGTCTTTATAACTTAACTTATAAAACCTTATAAATTTTTTTGACTCTTCAAGTTTGTTTCGTCTCCATGTTATATAACTTTAGGTTTTATAAGTACCCTTATAAAAACAACATAAAAAATTTGTTTATATGTTCTTATAAGCTTTTATAAGTTCACTTACAAAAATTACAAATATAAGTTTCTTTATGAAATCCATATAAAAACTTATAAAATAAAAATATTGAATAGAATGTATATTTAAAGTTTTTATAAGATTTATAAATAACTTTTAAATCATACTTTTGTGTTTTACTTAGTTTTATAATGTAGTATAAGAAAAACAACAAATGAAATCAAATACTCAACATTCAGAGGTTTAGTAGTTTGTTTATAAAAATTTATAAGATACCTTATAAAATTGTATAAAACCAACAGAATATAACAAATCAAATCAAATACTCAACATTCTAAAATTTAATACGAAAACTATCTTTAGTTTAAGGAAAACTAAGTTTAACTTTCCCTTGAGTTCCATCAAATTTTATAAGATAACTTATAAATTGATTTTTAATAAGGTTTTATAAGTTAACTTTTTTTTTTTTTGCCAACGAAATTATATTCATGTAGATATTTCTTATAATCGAGAGATAGCATGTAAAGAAATTACATATTTGCAGGAAACAAACTCTAACAATCCTTAAAATCCCCAAACCAAAAGAATGGGATAAAGCCTAAGCTTTGCAGTGATTGTAACTAAGGACCAGTCAACTGAAAATACTATCAATACCAATCTAAGACTTAAATTAGATCACATACCAAGAAGGAATGAAACAAACCCTATATCACCGAACAAAAACTATCCACTCACTCTTTGAAATCAAGCATAGCACACCGGAATAAAAGTCCAGCCATACTCCGATGATAAAATATCATTGACCCGGGCTGTAGAAGTCGTCGGTGCCGAAACTTTGCACGATTGCCGTTGAAGCATTATTGAAACTGAATCTTCAAAACCATCTTGTTATTAGTGAGGACAACCGACCTGAGGCTCAAAAAGCCTAGTAAAACCTAAACGCGCAAAACAGGTATCAACCCACACAAACCCAAACCGGTGAATACTTAGACTATCCAAACCTCAGCTTCTGCATCCAAAAACATCTATTCGTCGATCTAGCTGCCCTCTAACTAAACCTAGAGTAGATGAAACTCGATCGGTGTCCTCAAATGAAACAAGGCAAGGAAGAGCTTAGATCTACACTAAAAATCCGTCACCAGACCTAACCTTTGCTCGTTGTCCTCACACAAGAGAGAATGAGGATGACCACTAGACAGAGACTTCACTGATAGACGCAGCGGAGAGACCCGGAGGTGAGAGGCGGAGCAAATAAAAAGTTTGAATCCGGGCGCATCAATTAACTGGTGGCTTGAGAGACCGGGTGGCGGCTACATCGACGGTGGGCTTTCGTCTTCGGCAGCGGTGAGCCAAAACCGGCCACCAGAAAAGCAGATCGGAGCACGTGAAGTGGACTGGAAGAAGAGAGAGAGATTTTATAAGATAACTTATAAATTTACTATTTATAAGGTTTTATAAGTGGTCTTATAAAATCTTTTAAATGCTAAAAATAAGAACCGGGAAAAAAAATTTAGCGAGAAAAATGTTGGCGGAAAAATGGTTGACGGGAAAAAAATTGGTGGAAAAAGTTTGAAAAATATAAAAATAATAATCTAAGGGTATTTTAGTCATTTTTCATAATAAAACATATTTTGAAAATGTCAAAAAATGGGAGCAATGATAATAATTTCCTCCTTTGAGGAGTATTTTTGCAATTTTCCTATTAATATAGAGTATTTAAGCTAATCATCCTTACTTGTAAGAAACACGAGAAGAAATCATTGGATTGTCAGTTATGAACTATCGTTTTTAAATCATTGGATTGTCATTTCATTATGCAAGTGGCCTTTATCCTAGTGGCAGGTGGTAAGTTCACTAAAGGCAAACACACTTGCATGTCCAGGGATCGAGTCATACCGCCTGCATTATGCAGGAACTTGGCTAATGGGTCGGCCAGTTGTGGTCCAATGTTAACAAAAAAAAAAAGCTTTACATACACAATAATTTAATATAATCGAACTTTAGATATGTATACAAAACTAGAAGATTAATTTAGTTTGGATTTGCTGAATTAATTTTTTTTTGTCAGTTA
The DNA here is from genome assembly GCA_900406405.1 of Lepidium africanum. Taxonomy (NCBI): domain Eukaryota; kingdom Viridiplantae; phylum Streptophyta; class Magnoliopsida; order Brassicales; family Brassicaceae; genus Lepidium; species Lepidium africanum. Next base: position 36,091 of record OVAX01000763.1, on the reverse strand, counting down.
TTGAATCAACAAAACTTCATCACCTCTAATAAATCTTAAATCATTTTTTTTGAAATTTTAAATTTATTAATAACAAAAAAAGAATTATTTAGAAATTCACAAGTATGCAAAGAATAATCAATGATAGTAATAAAATATTAATAGAATATATAATCTTCTAATCTTTTAATCTCAGAATATGTCATACAGTATCATATAATAATCTATATAATAAGATTAATAATAACTAATAATCATGTCTCTGAGATTGAATCATATATAATACATGCTTCGTGTTTTTAAAATAATATTATTTAAGTTAAGTGTCAATTATATTAAAATATACTAAAATAAAAATTTTGAAAATAAGATATTTTAAAATAAAAAATTGATAAAATCATATTTAAATTATATTTCATATTTAAATTTCTAATTCATATCTATCTGTTTTTATTAAAATCTTATATGGTTTGAAGATATACTTATTAAACTTTTTGGTTATTCATAGGTTAATTTCTTACAAAATGGTTTGAAGTACAATTTTTTCCAAATGACCTATAATTATCAAATGATACATATTATTTTTGAATATTAAATGTAACTATACGAATATCATTTTATTAAAGTAACTATTTTATAAACACATTACTACTATCATTTTTCTAAAAATTCGAAGTTTACATTAAAATTTAATCTAGGATATGTGTTTTTTNAGGATTTTTTTTTTTTTTTTTTTTTTTTTTTCAACATTGGGGCATAACTAGCCGACACATTAGTCAAGTTCCTGCATAATGCAGGCAGCGAGACTCAATCCCTCGATGTGCAAGTGTGTATGTCTTTAGTGGATTTACCACCTGCAACTAGAGTAAATGCCACTTGCTGGATATGTGTTGCTTATCCTATTATATAAAGTAAGGTTTCAAAGTTACTCATTAACCAGATGATTTCACGTGTCAAAATCCAACGATCAGAAATCTTATTATATAAAGTAAGGCTTCAAAGTTACTCATTAACCAGATGATTCCACGTGTCAAAATCCAATGATCAGAAATTTTCCTATATTTATTTATTTTTTAAAAAACAAATAAAATAGATCTTTAAATAGATTTTCTATCCTAATCTAAAAAGAATTTCTAACCAATTAAGTACCTAAAACTAAATCTTAATCTAAAACGAAATCGGAAATATTAATTGTTAGAAAATAATTTTAACAAAAAAAATTTTCATTACAAATCTTATTATATATAAAAAAACTGTATTAAAAAGTTATTTTTTTAAAAGAAGAAAAAATTAAATTTATATATATATATATATGTATATATGTATATGATATTTTGAGTAATATCTATCTCATAATCTAATAATTAAAAAAAAAATTCTGGAAAAAGTAATTTTCAACTCTAATCTTATTAGATTAAGAAAAATAGTATATTAAAAAGTTATTTATAAGAAAACGAAAATACATATATATATATATATATATATATATATATATATATGATATTTTGAATAATATCTATCTATTAAAAATCATAATCTAATGAGATATATATATCTGATCATAATCCTAACAGAAGATAGTTATCTAAATATCTCCTAAATATTTATTTATATACATAGTCCTAATCTAAAAGAGATTTTGTGTACGTAATCTAATCTAGAATGGAATTGTTAATATCAGTTGCTATATATACATAAACACATAGATAATTTTTTCTATACTCTCCAACTTTTCAAACTTTCTCCAATTTAATTTTTTCTCTTTCGTTTACGTCCAACACGATCAAGCAAGCAAACAAAAAAGGTAAACACTTTAAATTTAATGTATTATAATTTTATTTACTATTATTAGCATGAGATCTCATCATTATGTTATACAAAATTGTGTTTCAAAAGTTATTAAGCAACGAGATTGTTCCACATGCCAAATCAAACGGTAAAAAACTATTCTGTATTTATATTTTATTTTTAAAAGATAAAATCTAATTCTTATCCTACTATATAAAATTGGGTTTCAAAAGTTACTAATCTTATTATATAAAATTGGGTTTCAAAAGTTACAAATTAACAAGATTGTTCCAAGTAACAAATCTAACGATCAAAAATTACTCTGTATTTCTATTTTATTAACATTATGTTTCAAATGTTACAAATCAACGAGATTTTTTCACATATCAAATCTAACGATGATAAAATATTATGAATTTATATTTTATTAAAAATATAAAATCAAATCTTATTATATGAAGCTGGATATCAAAGTAACTCACTAACACAATTCTTCCACGTGTCAAATCTAACAATCCTAAATTTTACCATAGTTCTTTTTAAAATATTTTTTCCCTTAAATATTTATATTTATCACAAATTTTTTATCTATTTATGTAATCTTAAAATGAAAAGGATTGTAACTTAATATTTTATTTATCATATTTATAAAGTTAGGTTTCAAAAGTTACTAATCCGCCAATAAGCAGATGGCCCAGTTGGTTTGCCCCTAATCTAGCTTGGCACCAGGTGGGGGGTTCAAATCCCGCCAGCTTCAGTGGGAGCAATTTGGCTATGGATCGGGCCTTTGTCTATCCCATTAGTAGAATGAATGAGTAAGATTGACAAAAAAAAAGTTACTAATCCTATTATGTAAAATTGGCTTTCATAAGTTACAAATCAACGAGTTTGTTCTATGTATCAAATCCAACGATAAAAACTTATTCTGTTTTTCTATTTTATGAAAGTTAGGTTTCAAAAGTTATAAACCAATGAGATTGTTCCACATGTCAAATCCAACGATCAAAATTATTTTGTATTTATTTTTTATTAAAAATATAAAATCAAATCTATTATATGAAGTTGGATCTCAAAAATTACTCACTAATATGATTCTTTCACGTGTTAAATCTAACAACACTAAATTTTGCAGTAGTTTTTCTTCACTTAAAATATTTTTTTCTTAAATATTTATATTTATCGCAAAATCTTTATCTCTTTATGTAATCCTAAAATAAAAAGGATTATAAATTATGATATTTATTTATTATTATAAAATACAAAATAATCACAAATATTTATTTCATATCTTATTATATAAAGTTGGATCTGAAAATAATTTATTAACATAATTCTTTCACGTGTTAGTATAACGATCCTAATTTTTTTAGTATTTTATATATTTGAAAATATATTTATCTGTTTTCACAATTCTAACATAAAACAGATTGTAAATAATTATCTCTATTTATAATTATAAAATAAAAATAATCATAAATATTTATCATATACTGAGTACAAAGTAAAATAATATTAGATTTTTCTAAAAATATAATTAAATAATGTATTTGCCTAGATTAAGGCAAATAAATTAAAACTTGAGATGTAAATATTAGTTTAAGTTATAAATTTTTTTGGTCAACATTGGACCACAACTGGCCGGCCTATTAGCCAAATTCCTGCATAATGCAGGTGGCTGGACTCGATCTCTCGACGTGCAAGTGCACCTGCCTTTAGTGGACTTACCACCTGGCACTAGGCTAAAAGCCACTTGCGTTTAAGTTATAATTTTATATATGTTTTTTTAAAATGTTATTCTTTGTTTTCGTCAATACATATGTAAGAATTTACAAATTGATGATCACAAGATGTTTCTCTTGCACATCGTCCAAGAGTGTCTGCTTTATGATTCAAAAAATAGGGATACAATGAATACCAAAATTTGTAAAAAAATTTCAAACGCAAGGAAAACCCATGCATCGCACGGATCCTTATCTAGTGTATATATTAAGATAATATATGCATTCAAAATTTTAATATATTTCTTTACATATTATATCTATCTACTTAAATTTTTAATTTTATTCATTAAATTTTTGTTAATATTAGTTAATAAAAATGGGTAGTAAATGTTATATGTTAAATGTTATTTTTAGTCTGGTTATGCGTATTAATTTTGATCTTAAAAATATGGAATATATATTTTTAGTCCGGTTATGCTATTAATGACCTTTTTTTGGTACACGAAAACATCAAAAAAATGGAATATTTATATTTTTAAATAGTCAAATATATGTTGGAATCTTCTTTTGTTAATCGAATAAATGTTAAGAAAGCAAATTGCATGATTTGAAGTGAGTCGTGTTCTAATATTGATGTGTAGCAAAAAAGCTAGATAGTTTTAAAAAAAAAAAAAAAAAAAACTAGATATATACCCACATAATAATAATCAAGATAAGTAGATAGGAAGAAATTGCCGACAAGGAAAAAAAAAAAAAAAGAGATAGGAAGCAATTAGGTGTATAGACTTTGTCAATTATGACTTATGAGCATTATAGGACAAAATTAAAACGTCTAGAAAGAAGAAGCAAATTACAAAAGAGTCCCATTAATGGAAATCAACAGAAATTTAAAATCAATGAAAACTAAAAAAGTTTGCTATAGAAAGTAGAATCACAAGTCTTCCTGTATTGACTTGTCTTACGAGTTTTTTTGTTTTTTTTGTCAACTTTACTCTTATAATTGGATCGACAACGTCTGATCTATAGCGAAAGTCTATATTCTAAAATCCCTCTTTTTCTTTCCCTTTACATCTGGGAGGAATCGAACTCTTATGCCTAAGGAAAGCTAAAGTGGGCACTACCACTGGGGACTGGGCCACACGTCCTCGGCGTCTTACGAGTTTTAGTTGTCAATTTCATACTCGTTTTTTTAGGAAATTTCACCTCAAATACCCTCTTAAAAAGTTAATTATATGAAATGCTCTCTTTCCTAAACCTTCTCCCACCTACCCCTTTTACCAAATGAAATGACTAATTTACTCTAAATTTCAACGATATTTGGGTTGGTTTTAGCTACCCTTTCTATGCGGGCAAGGAAATGGGCATAACATGATCCGTTACTTACCTTTTTGACACGACAAGACAACGTTATCAAAATTTTGATTTTATTAAATGAGAAGAGAATATTTCAGGAGAGAATAAAAATTCAGCAGAGAAAAAGGAAGCTTGGCAATGGAGAGACTTCACTGAGTTTTCTTCTTTGTTTGATAGAAAGATTCGGAGAGAAGATGATAGCCTTTCTTAATTTGTACTAGTGGTCTTAGCTTTAGCCGACGGAGAAGCCAACGAGGGTGAAGAATCAACCGATATGGCGACCGAGAAGTGAAGAATCGTTTTCATCAGATCGGCTTTGGGATTTGAAGATTTTCTTAATGGTGCAGGAAAGCAAAGGAGGATCATCGATTGAGAATATACCAAATGTCGTGATAAGAGAAGACAAGAAGGAGAAAGGAGGATCTCGCGTGATTTGCTTAGAGAAATGGTCAGAAGGTGATGTGTGGCAGAAGGAAATAGTAAGTTTCAAAGGTAAAATCTCAAACCTTGGATTGGGTAGAAAACAGTAATATAGAAGAATAAAGGGGGACAAAGAAATACATGTGAAAAAGATATCTTTAGTTTGTTTGACATAAGGTTTGTCCTTTTGATTTTGAATCTAAAGACAATGATGACTGATGATAAATTTGGGGTTTGTCTTTGGGCAAAAAGGTTTTGATATCGTCCATGTATTGGTGAATAACAATTATACCAATGTCCATAACAGTTAATAAGCTATGTCCATATCGAGCAGAAGAATGTCATTGTATTAACATCAGATTGTGTACAAAATAGTCTATGTCTAATCAACTACATCATATGTCATTGTCTATTTAATTAGCAGTTAATGAGATACTGCAACATCGGAAAGGCTTAAGTATTTTTCAATGTGAAGGTGAACAAACCAAAGACAATGTCCATGTCTATTTTTGTAGTAGTATTTGTCCATGTTTAGTTGAATAATAACTAACCCAATTTCCATACCTAATTAAACATAAGAATACCAATATCTCGTTGATATATACGACAAATAACACTTATACATATGTCCATGTTTGTCCGGATAACATGAGAATTGTAGTATCTCATTAACTACAATGACAATTGGTCCATGTCATTATTAACATTGAGCTATTATGTCTATTAGTATGAGCAGAGTTGTCCATGTCTTTACATTAACATTGAACTATGTTTATTAGTATAAGCAGAATTGGTCCATGTCTTTATTCCTACATTTCACATAAAAGATATGGTCCACATTCTACAGATTTGGTCCATGTTTTCACATTGACATTGAGCTATATCCATGTATACATTTTATATTATATTCGTCTATGTCTTTATACTTACATTGAGCCAGTCCACTTATGTAATATCTTTCTTAATGAGTTAACTAGCTTACATTTCCACATTTGGGCATTTCATACAAGGAAACATACTAAATGGCATTTCATACAATCAGTTTTGAAAAGAGGGCAATCCCAGATAATTATTTCTTTTATTTATCTTAGATTTACGTTACCCACAAATTCATCGATTTAAAATGTTGTATTCGATACTTTAAATCGACGAATTTGAGCTCATTCTTGAAAGAAAAGATTAATTCAAGCTTATGGATTCTTCGTAACGAAGATAATAAATGAATCGAAGAGTCAATTTTGATTCTATTTTGGCGAAATGTTAAATTGGTCTGGTCAACGCAAAGTTGAGGATTTTTTCAAAAGTCAACAAAAAATTGAAAATTTAATCAACCACATCTAAAATTTAAGATTAAATCAACCATTTTCGATAAATACAAGATTAAATTTACATTAATCACAATTTAATTTTGACACAGAATACAAAATTTTGTGATACGATATCAACTACATAGCTTATAGGCTTTTCTTTCAACTTTAAGGGACACGTGGTAAATTAAAATATGAATTCGTTGAAATATTATAAAGAAAACTACATAGTTCACATGCAAAGTTACGTATATAATGTTATTTGTCAATGATTTGTTCAAATAATTATTTGGTAGGTCAGAGAAAAGCAGTTTCAATTTATTGCCCAACAACCCCTTTTTTTTTTTTTTTTGATAAATACCCAACAACGCCTTTTAACCTCCTATCTATGAACCTACACAAAAAGTTTTAAAAAGAAAAACTTATTATTTATGCAGCTTTTCAATACTTTTTTAAAATCGATTTTATGTTCATTGAAGATTTACAAATTTCGATATTGTCGATTAAAGTTTCGGAAAAAGGAAAAATTACTGATCATGCTTCATATTGACTCTCTGGAATCAAACTGAACCAAAACTTTCAGTTTGGTTTGATTTTGTAATATATAAGTAACTTCAATTCTCGGTTCAGGAATAGAATGATACCAAATAGAAACTAAAACTAGTTAGTATTAAAAATACTTTAATTATTTTTGGTTGCAAGTAACTATATTTTTTCGGGTATATGGTTACTTTTGGTTATATTTTGTAAAAATAGTAACCATTCACAACCAAACCTATATTATCTTGAAACTAATCCGGTTTCACTTTTTTGAAACCAAAACTAAACCAAAAAACCAAACCGAATTTTAGTCGGTACCCATTACTTACCACATTGTCAATATTGAAAGAACTAAAAATCAAAAAACCAAACCAAACCAAACCAAAGAACGAAATGCTTATAATTGCACTTCAATAATTTCTTGCAAGATCCCATAAAAATTTGTTTCACCCTTCACACATACTCCATAATTGGCGGTTGCCCCCCTTTTGCCGTATTCAAAGGTATGAAATGTGTATCCCCTGGTGAAATTGCCGTTGTTATCTTAGCAATTGGACCTTGAATTAAATCATGAAACCATGGTGGATAAAATGGATCATCATAGTAAACCTACATGCACGGTTAAATTAAACTTTATTTATTTTCTTATACTAAATATTATAATTTAATTAGAATTATCCTAATTAATTATTTTTCACCTGACATCTTAACAAAGGTGCAAAATGCATATTTTTTCATTTGATAACTTTAGACTCCGAGATTCCTTCAATAGTTTCTTTTACCTAAGTTACAAATAAACTAAATGTAGATATATGTTAAATAAGTAATAGTAGACACATTAAGTTAAATAATTAAATATAATTAATTTACATACCTTTCAAACGGGAACACTTCAGTACAATTTAGAAGTATATACGTGTGTGCCACGTGATAGTCTTCAGGACTACTCCACCAAACTTCTTTCAATTTCCCATTGAGACGACCAATAGGGGAGAAGATATCATGAACTCCTTCTACTGCATAAGTTGGGGCCACTCCACCATCATCGTATCTCCTAGGTGCTCTTTTTCGTGTCTGATATCTTACGTGTCTGATCCTTTTTCGTGGGTGCAAAGTAGTATGATATGAAGTTAGAGGTTTCTTCTGTCAGACTACCAGTGACGATTGATCCTTCTACTTTTGCCAGATACTTTGCTTTGCCTTTCAAATTTTTCATAAACCACTCAAATGGGTACATCCATCGAAAATGAACATGTCCAACAAGTAATGCTTCATGAGGAAGGTGGACTGGGAGATGTTCCATAACATTGAAAAACGAAGGAGGAAATATCTTCTCTAAGTTGCACAACAAGATCAGAATATTCGCTCAAAGTTGTGCCAAACCTTCTTCTGTGAGTGTTCGTGCACTCAAATCTCGAAAAAATGCCCCAATACCTACAGTATATAAAACATATATGAGAATGATGTTTAATTAATTTATTAATAAATTAATACTTATATAGTTAAAATAATTACTTACATGCAAGTGCTTCATGTACATTTTTTGGAAGTAACTTGGCCAAAGCAAATGGTAATAGCTGCTGCATGAACATATGAAAGTCATGACTCTTCATCCCTCTAAAATTTTGACCTTGCTCAACACATCTGGAGAGATTTAAAACATATCCATCAGGAAACTTCACTTCGGATGACACCCAACTGAATAACGCTGTTTTTGCTTCTGATGACAACCTAAATATGGGAACTGGAATTTTGCCATCGTTTTTGATATGCAACTCACTTCTAGCACAAACAGCTAGCAGGCTTAACCGTGACTTTTTGTTATCTTTAGTCATTCCATCTACGTTCAGAATTGTATGCATGATATTCTAAAAAAAATTCTTCTCGATATGCATCACATCAAAAATATGTCGAATCAGAAAATCTTTCCAATATGGTAGCTCCCTAAATATACTCTTTTTTATACCAGTTGTGATGCTGTCCATATTGGTCTGGCATATTACTTGGAACATGCCAATTACCCCCTCTCGGAACAGTTTCCAAAGCACCATAATAATCAATTTGTGCTTCAATTTGTTCCTCCGATAGATATGGTGGTGGGGGATCCCGTACCTTCACTTTACTCCTGAACAAGGTCATATTTCGTCAGTTGGATGGTTCAATGAAAGAAACCGGTGATGGCAATCAAACCAAGACGTCTTCCTCCCATGCTTTAGTTGAAATGCATCTGTCATCCCAAGGTAATAAGGATAAGCCAATCTCCCATGCGTTGTCCACCCTGATAAAATTCCATAGGCATGGAAGTCACTTATCGTCCACATAAGCACTGCCTTCATCGTAAAATTTGTTTGGGATGAGCAATCATATGCTCGAACCCCATGAGTCTATAACTCTTTTAGCTCATAAATCAAAGGTTGCAAAAATACGTCAAGCGACCGCTTTGGATGCTTAGGACCAGGAACTAGTATACTGAGGAATAGAAATTCTTTTTCCATGCACATCCCCGGAGGAAGGTTATAAGGCGTAAAGATTACTGGCCACAAAGAATATTGTCTACCAGACATTCCAAACGGACTGAAACCATCAGTGCATAGACCAAGATAAACATTCCGAATATTTTCTAACAACATCTTCATGTACCATATCGAAATGTTTCCACGGCTTTGCATCTAAAGGATGATTGATCTCTCCATCCGTCTGTGAATGCTCAGTATGCCATCTCATCGCAGCTGCTGTCCTTTCAGGCTGATATAATCTCTTCAACCTGTCTGTTATTGGTAAGTACCACATCCGCTGATACGGTACCTTCTTCTGCCCACTCCTTTGTGGCTTATATCTCGAATTCTTATAGAATCGACATTGATGTAACTTATCATCATCTTTTCAATAGATCATATAATTGTCAATGCAAACATCTATCATCTCACAAGGCAAACCAAGACTAAACACCAATTTCTGAATCTCGTAATATGATTCAGCAGACACATTGTCTTCTGGCAAATACTTTTGAATAATTCACTCCACACATTCATGCATGTCTGAGATAAATTACAATCTGTTTTAATGTTCATCATCCTAGCTGCCAATGACAATTTAGACAAACCTTCTCTACATCCCTCGTAGATAGGCTGGTTTGTAGCATCTAAGATTTCAAAAAACCTTTTCGAATCTAAGTTAGGTGCCTCAGCAACTACCGGTTTGGTATTAGTTTCTTAAAATGCATCTGTGACCATCTCATGCATCCTATTATGCTCTATAACCCCATGAACCTCATTCTGATAACCAATGTCATGCAAATTACTCAGTTCTGCTACATTAACTTCAACATTATTATAATTACTACTACTTGCTTCATCATTCCCACCACTATTATGACTTTCCCCATGGTGAAACCAAATGTAATAATGTGGTGTAAACCCCCTATTTAATATATGATTCCAAATAGTTTTAATTCGGGTAAATTTAGTATTCTTGCACTTCCGACAAGGACATAACATCTTACCCGATTCAAGCGTGATTTCAGTTCGACTCGCTTGGTATATGAATATTTCTATGCCGTTCATAGACTCCTTTGTCACGATTCCTGTAGCATCTCTATGTATATACATCCATTTCCGTTGCTCGTATATATCACCACCAAAATATATTTTTTAACTATTTTTTGTTCAAAAACGTTTTTTTTTTCCAAACATGTTTTTTTCTGTTGGTTTGTGTTGTGATTCATGAAGAGCTCACACTCATTATATAGGTTAAAATTTAGCAATAATTTTACAACATCAAGGTTTGCAATGATCTAAAAACAAAATTACGAGTAACTTACAACATATTTTTGAGTTGTAAAAAAACAAGTATGCATAACAAAAAAACATGGAAACCAAATTTCAAATTTCATCTTTAATTCGTTGTAAAAATCTTGCTAATTAGAGAAATTTTTACGATGTTATAGTACAAAATTTTTTTCGTCGTAAAGGTGTTGCTATGTAGAGACGTCTTTTACAACGAATCACTAAATAGATGTCAATATGTTGTGAATTTGTTGTAAATTAGGCACACTTTTACAACGAATGATTTTGTCATAAGGTTACAAAATGTTTACGATGAATCTTGTGTTCGACGTAAATACGTTGTCAAGTCGTCTCTTATTTACGACATCCCAAAACGTCGTAATATCACGTCGTTAAACCCATCTTTTCGTGTAGTGTTAGGGATAATTCATGTCGTCTACAACTTTAAAGCTCGCATTTGTTTTTAAACCATTATACAAGACATAACTAATCTTGAATCAGGAACCATCAAAATGTCTGCGTGGTTCAGTGTGGCACCAGGAATCAAAGAACTTTGCCATGAGACCAACTAGCTTACTAGGTGGGTCAAAAAAATTTCTATCATAAGGCTCCTTGATTTTAATTAGGCCCATTAGTATTGTTATTTGCTTCTATTGTTTTAATTAATTATTAGGTCCATTAGTTAAAACTCATTTGTTTCATTTGATAACTAGATCAGTGCCCGCGCTATCTGCGGATTTTTATCTCAATAGTAATATCTTTTTTGTTATAAATATGTTATAGAATTAGAATGACAAAAAATAATAGAACCAATCTAAATATTTATTCTAAGAAATACTCACTAAACAAATTAAATGCAAGTTTCTGAGAAAATAAATACAAATTATCGGTAGTAGAGAAAAGAAGCAAGTATATACATGAATGACAAGCAAAATAGCAGATGCATTTATCAAGCTAGCCTTGTAATTATAGAAACAGTTTAATCAATACTTCCCTACGTTCACTTGGTATAGGCAAACAATACAATGATTTCCTCTCCTGTTCTTTTTTCACTTCCATATATCAGAATGTTTTGTTTCTTCTGCTTTGAATAAGAGGAAACACGATGAAATATTGTAAGCATCTTGTAATTTCAAGGTCCACCATCTTGTATTTGTGTATGGAAGTGCATTTATTTCTTCCTCCCTCATAGTTACAAGTGCTCTATAGTGTAATATAATCTGCATCAAAACAATATTTACCAGACTTCAATTATATAAAGTAGATTATTTTTGCCCAAATAATAAATAAAAACAGAGCAGATTATTAAACTGGAATAAGAGAAAAAGAGAAACGAATGACAATAGAATCTCAAACTTAGCTGATTCATCACACTAAGAATCAACAATTAGATTGGAAAAACATTACCTTCATTAGACATCGATAGACTCTTAGAACTGCTTCTAATTTGGTTAAATCTAGAGTAGTCTTTGTTGGAGGTGGATCTGAGATCCTACTTCGGTCCACGAGAAACAATGGACAAATTCTAAGTATTGAACTCGGCAAGTCTATCGAAGTCTCAACTCGGAAGAATTCCTTCTCGGAAGCACGCTGAAGCTTGAAGGAAGTCGGACGACACGTCTACAAACAAAGAAATGGAAACTTTTCTTTTCCGACATGGAAAATTTAGCAAGAATCTTCTAGATACAATCTTATCTAGAGATTTATATATTTTCCTTTATTCAATCTACTCCGTAACCGCTTCTATGGTCTATAAATAGAGGAACAGGTCCTTCAAACAAAGGATCCGCTTTTTGACATTATACATTGAGCAATGAACTGTACTCGGCAATCATCCTCTTTGCAATACACTTCTTTTTCTTCAAAGCTCTCAAAGAATCCTTACCCAATCTTCCCTCTTTTAATCAAAATCGTGGATTTAGCTCCTTGTGCTAGACCCGGTTCGAATAGTTGGCGTCATCTGTGGGGGAGACATCAAAGGAATTCTTTGCACAGAAAAAAGGAGTGCGCGCGCAACAAAGGATGGTGGAAGACGAAGTAACGATCAGCTCACCCGAAAAGAAGGACCTAAACCTCCAAGAAAACATTGATCCAACTCTCGGATCTTCCTTGAACTCTGTTCAAACTCAGGACAAGAATTGAGAAAACCCTCAAGAAGTTGCTGTCCTCCTCGGTCCGCTTCAAGGACCACTTTCGATCGAAAATTTGATGCGCAACATGATAGCGCATTTTGAGGCTTCTGATAGAAGAAACTCTGAAAGATTCGACAGGATTAAGTCTCGTCTAAATGAGAGTAGCCTCCCATCTACGCAAAACAACAGGCCAGATGGAGAAGTATTGGCTAGCATCCAGAGAAATCTGTTTGGAGTGGTACCAAGTCCATAACCAACCAAGGTGACGAGACCAGGGAAATCTACAACTCAGAACGTGTCAAGGCAGTGAACATCGACTACAATGGACACAACAGTCATATACAGGATGATGGAGGATATTCGGTCTCAATTCCATCAAGCTACCAACTCGGCACCAGAGATTAGGCGAATTTTAGCTCAAGCTCAGAACTCGTCCTTCGCGCCAAGACTAACAAGGGTCTCAGTGAATTGGAGACCAAGAATAAGGTGTCCTACATACGACGAGACCACATATCCGATTGAATTCATGAGTACTTTCAACATCATGATGAACGGGACAACTTACAATCCTGACTAGGAGGACGCAGCTTACTGCCAACTCATCGCCGAGAATCTAACTGGCTATGCCCTAGTATGGTTCACCAAGTTACCAACTAGATTAATCGAGAGCTTCAATCAACTTGCCGAGTTGTTCATGAAGCAATACACCCTATTCGTTAACCAAGATACTTCTACAGCAGAGTTGCGGTCTTTGAAGCAAGGGTTTGACGAATCCCTAAAGTCGTATCTCTGACGATTTAAGAAAATCCTGACTAAAGCAAAAGTCAGTGACGACATGGTTATCGAGGCTCTAAGAATCGGAATGGTTACAGATGAGGCCTTAAGAAGAAATCTTTTTGTAAATCAGCCAAGTATGATCTTGGATGCCCTTTGTAGAGCAGCAAGGCATGCATACTACATAGAACAGAAGCAAATCCTCGCCAGAACACAGAAAATTCATCGAGACTCAAGAGCTAAGGAATCGAAAGAAGAATATCATGAGCCAAGACAACAAAATTACGGAGGAAAATGATCTCCGAAACAACTTTTCAAGTTGGCAAAACTGACAACCCAGCTCGTAAGAAGACATTCAACAACACTTACAACCGAAGTGAATACTGTGCCTTTCACAATATGACTGGTCATTCCACTACGATGTGCAAACAGCTACAAGAACTACTTGTCGAGAAGTTCATCAAGGGAGAGTTGAATCTCTCAGAAGAAGAAACTCAAAAGTTCAAAGCACAAAAGCGAAAAGAAGCCGAGTTGCGAAAAGCAGCTTACAAAGCGGCAAACCAAGACGGTAGTCCCAAAGAAAACCAAAACGGCAAAAACGGGACGAGGAATCCAATGAATTAGGATCCCCAATAGTGAAGGCCAACGTAATCGTGAGAGGATTACAATTTTATGACGACATTATAAGGTCAATCAAGAGGTATGAACGGAAAGTTGTAGCAGCAGTTGATATACATGAATTTTGCCCCATTTTAGCTGCACAATTCACATCCGTTTGCATTCATTCTCATTGCATATTTAGCATTTTAGAGTCCTTTTAGGCTTGTAGTGCATTCATTTTGCATACATGTTGCATTTGGAACATCTCATGTATTATTGAGCTTATTGGAGCATTATGGAGTGGATTTGGCACAAAGACTACAAGGATCAGCCTAAGACAAAGCGCCTGAACAGACGACCTTGCGAACTGAAGATTTTACACACCTCCCCAGCTCAACTCGTCACCTAGACTTGCCTGTCCACCAGTGAGTACAGTAAGAAAAACCAAGCCAAACTACAAACAGAAGCATTCGCAGCTTGAATTAGTCTGGTGACCAGCGAGCTAAGCATATTGGAAGTGACTGAAGCTGAATGTTGTAACTCGCCACTCAACTCGCTAGTAAGCAGTGAAGTAGCATCAACCGACTTCATTATTTTGACCGACCTTATCTTATGCTGACTCATACTAGGACTTTTATTTTGGGGATCTATAAATACCCCTTTGAACGAAAAACACTGTAACCTAATTTTTACTCTTTTTGGCTAGACCTGACGCAGTTTTGTCATTGTTTTTGTCATTGTTCTTTGCTTCTTTCTTGAAAACTTAGGATCTTAGTTGAATTTCAAGTTTGGTTAGTTAATCAATCTCATATTTAGCTTCTATTGTAGTTTTCATTATGTCTTTCATTCCTATGCTTGAGTTTATGCTTTCCATCATGCTTAGTGAGTAGTTTGCTTAGGGTTTTGTGAGGAGATGGAGTAGATTTAGGTCTAACCATGGGGTTTCTCTCTTGTTTGCTTAAATTCTATCATAGGTCTTGCTAGATTGAATGATTTTAATGCTTGTTTCAACCTGATCACTTGAAAGATGATTCACAACTGTCATGCCTAGAAGGTGTTCAATGATATGCTAGGCTTAGTTTGATATAGGATTAGCTTTCTGACCCAAGATATTGGTTGGTCAGATGGTTAGTTGGTTGTTTAGGATTGCTTCTTCATGCCAGTCTGAGTATGTAATCACCAAGAGATTTGGGTTAGGTCATACATAGATTGAGATGTCTTGATCATGAGAATGGCTTGATTGTCTGATTTTTGAATCCTTTGCCTAAGACTTGCCTAATAGGTTACTAGATAAGATCGCTGAGATCGCTGACTCTACTTTCCTCATGAACCCGTTTTTATCATTCATTGCAGTCTATTACTCTGTTTTATGTTAAATTTCTCTGTTCGCAGCACTTTATTTCTTGTTTATTGCTCAGTTTTCATGCTTTATGGTTTTCATCCTCTTAGTTGATTGTGACAGAATCACCTTGTTTTGATTTTGCTTGAATCAGAATTGCCTTTCTATATCCTTAGTGTTAGCAGCCACTATTGGTTTGATACCTATTGTACTGCAATATATTTGATCAACAAGGGTCAAAAACCTTGTTATCAAATTGACACCGTTGCCAAATAACTGTTTTGCTTGCTACATTTTGGGTCAAATGCTTTCTAAGGTCAAGTTCTTTTGTTATGAACACGAGTTTCAAACTTGTTCATTCTGTTTTTGGTGCGTTTCACATCAGTTCACCGGCCAACTCGCCAGTCAACCTGTAAGTTGTGTTATTCCAGCCCGTTGTCCTGAGTTGATGCTTCATACCCGATCCAAAGGAAACTAGAATTTGCTCAGCCCTTTAGAAAACATACATTGGCTTCAAAGAGGACTATGAGAACAAACGGACATGATTGAGGGTCAGAACACAGAACAAGGAGAGATGAATGGTAATACTCTACGCCTGACAGTTCCGCTGATGGAATCCAGCAACAACCCCACATTACTCCACCAGGTTCACTTCAACCTCGAAGGCCTAGACAGATTGGAGCTAGTGACGCGCTAAGTATTCACACTCAGAGACATGGAATTCGGCCTCCACCAATTCGAAACAACAACTTTGAGATCAAGAATGGTCTCATTACTATGGTGCAAAACAACAAATTTCTTGGTCTGTCAGTAGAAGATCTACTCGATTATCTAGATGAGTTTGACAAGATTTGTGGTCTAATTCGGATCAATGGCCTATCTGAAGATGCCTTGAAGCTTCGCCTATTCTCATTCTCACTTGGTGATAAGGCTCATATCTGGGAGAAGCACCTTCCTCAAGGACTCATAACCACTTGGGCTGACTGTAAAAGGGTTTACCTTGCTAAGTTCTTCTCAACCTCCAAAACTGTAAAGCTTCGCAACGCTATCTCCAACTTTGTTCAGAGTGGGACAGAATCTCTAGCTGAAGCATGGGAGCATTACAAGACATATCAGTCCTAGTGCCCACATCATGGTTTCTCTGAGGAAACCATCCTGGGCGTTTTACAAAGGTATCCAACCCAAACTTCGAATGATATTGGATACAGCTAGCAATAGGAATTTCTTGAACCAAGACGTAAATGATGGTCGAGAGTTGATTGAGAATTTGGCACTTGCTGATGGCCAATATGGGGAAGACTATGATCGTACCGAGCGAAGGCCGAGTGAATCGGATTCTATTAGCCGCAGAGAGTTGAAGACTTAAAATGACAAGATAGATAAGCTGCTACTGGTTCATCACAAGCATGTCAATCTTGTTGAAGAGGATCAAGCTCAAGAAGGGGAGGATGAGATGGTTGATGAAATCAGTTTTATGTGGAACCAAAGAGGTCAGCGACAGTGGAAGAACTACAAGAATAACAACCTCTCCTACAGAAGCAACAATGTAGCTAACCCGGAAGATCAAGTTTATCCACCGAAGCCTACTCAACAAAAGGTTTGGATACCTAAGCAGCACTACTACCAAAGCTTTCAGTATGCGCCACAAGCTTCTACATCATATAAGCGGAAACCTTCATATATCATGGAGATGCTTCAGCAGATTCGACAGGGCCAGACTACACAAGCTGCAAAATTTACCAAGCAATTTGTTGAGGTACATCGTAAGATAGACACCTCTTATAATGACTTGAACTGCAAGTTTGAGACTTTGAATGTTAGGCTCATGTATGTTGAAAGCCAGCAAGTTTCTGCATCAATTAAGACTCAGGGTCAATTACGAGGTAAAGCTATTCGAAACCCGAAAGAGTATACAGCTCAATCCATTACACTCAGGAGTGGTAAAGAACTTCCATAACGAGCTGCGCAGACTAAGGACACCGAGGTCAGTGTGATCCAAGAAGGGGAGGGAAAACAAGCTAGAATATCACCCCCAAACCAACTCGCCAGTCAAGCTCGCCAGTCAAAACCAGTGAGTTGAGCCTGCAGACACTACAAAACCAGTGAGTTGAGCCTGCAGACACTACAAAACCAGCTTTCAAACCCACAATTCTGAACCCCAATACTGTCAAACCTAAAGCACCCTTCCTAGCTCACCTCAAGAAGGATCAAACGAAGAAATACAGAGAGCATTTTGAGAAGTAAATGAAAAAGGTTGAGATGACAATTCCACTGCTAAATGCGTTTGCTCTAATTCCCCAATATCAGAAATTTTTGAAGGAGGCCATCAAAGAGAAGGTTCACTCAGTTGAAGGTTTGGATATAGAGAGCTATGAGTGTAAAATTGTTGTTGAAGCTAAGATTGTGTTGAAGAAGCTAGAGGATCTAGGAACATTTACTCTACCATGCTCATTGGCTCATCTCCATTTTTAGAAGGGGCTATGCGATCTGGGAGCCTCTATAAGCTTGATGCCATTCACATTAGCAAAGAGGCTGGGCTTCAATAACTACAAGTCTATCAAGTTGTCTTTTGTGCTAGCTGACAGGAGTACACGCTCACCACATGGCTTGCTGGAGAATTTGCCTATCCGAATTGGCAATGTCGAAGTCCCTACTGACTTCATAGTGATTAACATTAACGAAGAGCCTTAGGACCCACTGCTTTTGGGAAGGCCATTTCTAGCTTAAGTCGGAGCAGTAATCGATGTCAAGAACAAGACCATTGAGCTGGATTTGGGTGGCAATGAAAAGTTAAATTTGATCTAAAGGAAAAGTCAAGGAGGCCAACGATTGAAGGCCAAAGCTTTACACTAACTGAGCTAAATGAGGATTCAGGAGCTAAGGATGAAGCGGAGGGAACTCTGGTTCCTTTCCCGAAACCACACTAAGCCAAAGTGTGAAGAGTCGAGCTTGAGACTCTAAACAAGCGCACTTGGGAGGCAATCCCATGATTATCCTTTTTATATATCCTTTGCTTTTATTTACAAGTTTTTTCACATTACTAGAATATTTTCCCTAAGTTTGATTTTGTGGTCATTTAGTCTTTGAGTATAGAGCTTGCTTACTAGGTTGAAGATGATGTACTGAGTGAGTGATGGCATAGGGGACAAATCATGGAGAACAATTTAATGATCCCTTATTGCTCATCCTACTTACCCACTCAAGTACATCATCCATTCTCTTTGGCTATTTTGGTTTGATCTTGCAACAATCATTGATTAGCTTACACTAAGGCTTTCCTAGATATGTGTTTATTACCTTTTTATGTCTTTGTCATGCAGGAAATCGATCAGAAAAGGGGAGGAATAGTCACTGCGCAGTTGTGGTTCAGACTGAAAATTTTGAGCTACATGAATAGTACTCACCGGTCCATCAGCGAGTTAGCCACATCAAGCCAAAGCCTAGTAAGGGGTCTTGAGATCCACCAACGAGTTGGGCTTGAAGTCTAGCCCAATTAGAGCCTCTAGATAGTCGAAGTCACTTTGTTGCTACAGTACCGGCGACTGGATCAACGAGTGATGCAAAATGGAGCAGAGAATTTGTGGTTTGTTTTGGAGTAGTATAACGAGTAGGACCAATGAACACACAATTTTTCCCATACTTGTGTCAGCTCTTGTCTCCCATGCCAAGCAACATCCATGGCTCACCTCAATCTATAAATATAAGGATTCACCTCCACTTCTTCCTCACACTTCAACATCCATCTCTATCTCTAAGATTACTTTCTCTCACTTAAAGCTTTTCCTCAGCAAATTCAGAAGCCTACACATCGAGTAGACCAATGAGCTGAACATAGAGTTGAGTGGCGAGTCCAAGCAAAAAAAAAATTATCCGCAGCATAATGTTTCTCCAACCATCCATGGCAGACAAAATCTGGTGGAGAGCTCGTCACCGCACCTTCATAAAAGTGAGGAGGCGAGCTAAAGAACAAGAGAGCCCATTGGATAATGTTGTAACAATAACAAGGAAACAAAAGCCTAAGAAAGGCAAGAAAGGCAGAAGAAAATTAGTCTTGCGTGATGAAAGTTCTAATGAAGAAGGAGCTTGCACTCAAGCTCGACCCTCTACCCAGCGAGTTGAGCTTTCAGATGATGAGGAATATGATGTGCCAACAGTAGATAAGGGTAAGGGGATAGCTGCGCCCTCATAGAGTGAAGGGGAGACGCCAAGAGCTAGCTTTGAAGCGAATGAGGGGGATGAGACACAAAGAGAGGTTCCTCAATGGACGTAGATGAGCAAGATACTGAGTTTATTACTAACCTCAGAGGGTTGATGAGAGATGGGTATACTGAGGATCAAGCATTCATAATTCTGGAGGAGAGGGAGGTACACCGGTGAGCTAAGGGGTCAAAGAAAAAGCTTAGCCCAAGCAAACCATATAAAGTGATTTCACAGATGGGCTTCAAGGGTACAATTTACCCCCATAGACCGGCTCTGGAAAAGACAGGGATAGCCGGCGACGTAGATATAATAATGGAGGCTTATGGGCTTTCTCAAATGATGACTATGGTGTGCAACGGGTATGAAGGGGAGACAACTCAGTTCTTGGCCACCATAGAGGCTCACAAATACAAAACCACCACTATGGCCTTGCTTGAGGGGAATGGAACTGGATTCATAACATTCGTTGTACACGAGAAGCAGCATACATTCACCTTCAAGCAAATGGAGGAGTTGTCTGGTTTTCCACCAGGCGCTGCAGCCTTCCCACAACATAGACAAAAATGAGCTACATGATGTGTGGTATATGCTTAGTGGGACTACTCACTTTTCCATCAAGAAGTAAGGGAAACAGGATAAGGAACCCATCAATCAATTGTGCTAGGCGAGTTATTGTTAACTTGATGTATTCAAGGGTATCTCTAGGCCCCATCAACTTAGGCGAAATGCAGATGCTGGACATGGCTTTGAAAGAGCTAATTGGAACAATACCTAATGGAAGACAATTGTTGGGAGATGATGCTAACGCTGGTTTAGCTAGGCAATTTACTGTTTACATGTCTAGAGCAGCGCTTCAAGCGAACATGCGTAAACCAAAGCCAATCTGTATATACAGAGTCATAACTCCCATCCTGATTGCTTGCAGAGTTAGATTGGATGAGGCTGGAGTGGTAGCGCCAAGGTTTTTGACTGCTCACTCTCTGAAGGTTTCAGAAGTGTTGGACTCGAAAAACCAAGATGAAAGGCTGGTGTACAATCTTTTCCACCCAGCAGACAACGATGCAAGAATCATACTACCATGCACTCAATTGAGCTCGCTGGGATCAGCCTAAAATGTGGAATTCGCACATCCGCTGCATCTTTTCAGTTAGGCTATGCCATAGCAAGAAGACGCCCATGCTCAAGCCAAAATTGAGAAAGCAGAGCCAGAGGCATATTTCTTAAAGGAGTTCAGTTAGCCGTGAATGGGCATCCCGGCACAAGAAGCTCATAAGCATATTGGGAAGTTGTAGAAGCTTGGGAAATGGCTAGTGAAGAAGGTGAAGGGCTTCGCAAAGGAGGAAGGCGAGTGGGCAAAGGAAAGAGAGGAGCTGAGGAAGGAAATGAACGAAATAAAGGAACGGCTCAGCGGTGAGTTACCCCCAGGACATGCTTCAAACTTTCCAAGGAAGCACTCAGTCTCAGCTGAAGACACCTGTGGATCAGTTCAATCAGAATAAGCTCACCATTCCTCAGCTGAAGCTAGGGTCATACGGAAGAAAATGCCCAACAGAGAAACAATGTCAAGGTTGAGATATGGCCACTCGCAGCCTCAACTTAACACTCTAATCGGTAAGCCAAGCATGACTCTAGAGCAAGTCGACGATTTAGTTCCAGCACCCACCATCAACCCGGTGAGTTACACCCTTGAGGAGATGAAAGCCTCCATAGCTTATCTTTTCGACTTCTCAGGCACCAAGCTCCATCCACCATTGTAATTTCCATTGCATTATCTTTTATGATTTTGCTGTTTTTGCTGTTTCTGCTTATTTGTTAAATCTAGGATTCTTCTCTCCAACTCTTCTATCCACACAGGGGACTGTGTGATTTATGTTTGGGGGAGGGTCCTAGACTTCATTAATCATGTTTTTTGTGTTCTTATCTTCAGTTTTCATGCATTCATAGCATACCATGGCATTTAAGGCATAGAAAAACCATAAAAATTTGAAAACTTTTAGAAACGCATTCCAAAAAAAAAATAGAGTGTTCATGCATTACATATAGGATTGATTCTAGTTCTATGGGAATCATCTTGCTGAGATTATGCACTCTTGCTAGGTTGTTGACTAGTTACCATAGCGAACTTAGTGGTTTGTTGATCTCTCTTTATAGAAAGCTTATAGACGGATCATTTGCCTTAGAGAACTTTGCTTGTGTTTGCGTCTTAAAATAGTTAGGTTTGTTTTCTCATAATTTGGACATCAAACTCACCGAGTTAGGGCCTTTAGATGCGTTGAACATTTTCCTTGCTTGAGCTTCGTATGGCAAAATAACTGAAAGTGATAATTCTCCCAACTGCAACTCATTCGATGATGCTTAAAGTGAGCGGAGATTGTGCTTAAACTCATACCTTCTTGTGTCTCACTGAAACCCCGGAGAGTAGAATATGAAGCAGCCATTCATTGGTGTGGATCCTCAAAAAGAAAGTGAAGCAGACCATTGAATAGGTTGTGGATTCGAAGACCATGAGTTTGTGCTTAAACTGAACAAATAAAGGAATTGACAAGTGTGCTTAATTGAATCTATGCCATGCCAAGTTCAGGAAGATGAATCATATGTTCATTGATCTATAGACCCTCTTGAGGCATTCAACCTCTAGAAATAAGGACTCAAGTCTGCATTCTTAGAGACCAGCTTAGGCATTAGGGATTTGAGGATTGGATGCTAAGCTTGTACGCAAGTATATGGTGAGGATCATAATGGGACATTGGTTCGCTTGTGATTTACAGTTTCAACCAGTCGAGGTGCTTGATTGGCGAGTTAGATATTCCCTGCATCTCTAACCTCTTTTCCTTCTTAGTTCATTGCACTTGCTTGAGGCCAAGCAAGGACTAAGTTTGGGGGAGTTGATATACATGTATTTTACCCCATTTTAGCTCTACAATTCACATCCGTTTGCATTCATTCTCATTGCATATTCAACATTTTAGAGTCCTTTTAGCCTTACATTGCATTCATTTTGCATACATGTTGCATTTGAGCATCTTAGGTACCATTGAGCTTATTGGAGCATTCTGGAGTGGATTTGGCACAAAGACTACTGAGCATATTGGAAGTGACTGAAGCTGAATGCTGTAACTCGCCACTCAACTCACCAGTAAGCAGTGAAGCAGCATCAACCGACTTCATTATTTTGACCGACCTTATCTTGACTCAGACTAGGGCTTTTATTTTGGGGATCTATAAATACCCCTTAAAACGAAAAACGTTGTAACCTAATTTTTACTCTTTTTGGCTAGACCTGAAGCAGTTTTCTCATTGTCTTTGTCATTGTTCTTTGCTTCTTTGATGAAAACTTAGGATCTTAGTTGAATTTCAAGTATGGTTAGTTAACCAATCTCATTTTTAGCTTCTATTGTAGTTTTTCATTATGTCTTTCATTCCTATGCTTGAGTTTATGCTTTCCATCATGATTAGTGAGTAGTTTGCTTAGGGTTTTGTGAGGAGATGGAGTAGATTTAGGTCTGACCATGGGGTTTCTCTCTTGTTTGCTTAAATTCTATCATAGGTCTTGCTAGATTGAATAATCTTAATGCTTGTTTCAACCTAATCACTTGAAAGATGATTCGCAGCTGTCATACCTAGAAGGTGTTCGATGATATGCTAGGCTTAGTTTGATTTAGGATTAGCTTTTCTGACCCAAGAGATTGGTTGTTCAGAGGGTTAGTTGGTTGTTTAGAATTACTTCTTCATGCCAGTCTGAGTGTGTAATCACCAAGAGATTTGGGTTAGGTCACACTTGGATTGAGATGTTTTGATCATGAAAATGGCTTGATTGTATGATTTTTAAATCCTTTGCCTAAGACTTGCCTAATAGGTTGCTAGATAAGATCTGAAACCCATGGTTAGGTTGAGATCGCTGACTCTACTCTCCTCATGAACCCGTTTTTATCATTCATTGCTTGCAGTCTATTACTCTATTTAGTGTTAAATTTCTCTGTTCCCAGCACTCTGTTTGTACTTTATTGCTCAGTGTTCATGCTTTGCGGTTTTCATCTTCTTAGTTGACTGTGACAGAATCACCTTGTTTTGATTTTGCTTGAATCAAAATTGCCTTTCCATATCCTTAGTATTAACAGCCACTATTGGTTCAATACCTATTGTAGTGCAATAGATTTGATTAACAAGGGTCAAAAACCTTGTTATCAGTAGTCAACCTTGATCCGGTCTAAGAAAACTTAGGACCAGTCAACTCGGAAGTTACATTCACAGCCAAGGATGTTGAAGGTGTAAGCTTCCCACATAATGACCCGCTACTCATAAAATTACGAGTAGCCGACTGCGACGTATCTCGGATTCTCATCGATACAGGCAGCTCGGTAGATCTAATCTTTAAAGAGATGTTGGATAAGATGGCTTTACCAGACGCATGACTCAAATCGAATGTTACGATAATGCAATCGGAACTATCAAGTTAGAAGTCCGAGTTGCCAGAATTACTAGATGGATCAAAGTTCTTGGTAGTAGATAAACCGCTAATCTGTAATATGATCCTTGGAACACCTTGGATTCATACGATGAAAGCGATCCCATCAAGCTACCATCTTATCCAACGTGTGAAGATTCCGACAAGCGAAGGAGTTTACATGCTTCGAGGAGATCAAAAGATGTCTCGGACATGTTTTATCACCGAGTTAAAGTTACGCAACAAATCCTGAATGATCACGACGACTGTGAAAAGCGAAGCATTGACGAAACCTCCCATTCCAGAAAAACTAGACCAATCTAGCGTCAAACTCGTCAATATCGACCTAACAGACCCGTCTAAATGCGTCAGTATTGGGGTGAACTTAAGTAAGCCGATCTGAGACAAGTTGATCCAACTTCTGGAACAAAACGTAGCAACATTCGCGTGGACAACCAAAGATATGCCTAGAATCAATCCAAAAATTGCAAGCCACAGACTTAACGTTGATCCGACTTAAAAGCCAATTAAGCGGAAACGAAGAAAGCTAAGGCCAGAAAGAACAAAGGCTGTAATTGACGAGGTCAAAAAGCTAACTGAAGCCGGATCAATAGTCAAAGTCTAATATCCAGAATGGTTAAGTAACCCAGTAGTCATTCCCAAGAAGAACGAAAAATGGCGAATATGTGTGGACTTCACCGACCTCAACAAAGCTTGTCCAAAGGATAGTTTCCCACTGCCAAATATCAACAGAATTATCGAGGCAACTGCTGCAAATGAACTCTTTTCATTTATGGACGCCTTCTCGGGATATAATCAAATTCAGATGCACCCTAACGATATGGAGAAAACTTCATTCATCACAGAATGAGGAACTTACTGCTATAAAGTAATGTCATTCAGTTTGAAGAATACCCGATCGACTTACCAGAGATTGGTCAACAAGTTATTTGCCGATCAACTCGGACAAACAACTCTGCCAAAGCCAAAAGATCTAATCATAATTAATTGAGTCCTAAAACCTCGTTGAGTGAACTTTGAAATTTTCCAAAACAAAGGAGAATAGTAGAATATTATACATTCAAAATATAATGGCAATGTTTTTACAAATTTCCCATAAAAGGGAATGGATATATTTTTACAACAAAAAAAAGAGAAGAAGAGAAAAACTAAACGCCAGTCCCGGTCTGCTCTGCTTCGGCATTCCCCTGCTCAACCAAGTTTTCCTTGTCGGAAACCTTTGAAAAAATAATATCTTTGTTTGAGCCATACCGGTCGAAACCCGAATAGGAACATATACAATTTCGAAATCCTTTACACTAACCTTTGGACAATCCTCAATCCCAGGTACAACTACCTCATTCAGATCCGACCTACACGCAAGCACCTCATTCCATGCCTGAGCGGCTTCCTCCAGATTGGGAGATTTTTAGAACTCAAAAGTCGGTATAACCAGGTCATCCGGATGAAGAGCCTTGACAACCTCCTTCTCGACAAGGGTCTTAGCGAAAGTAAGATCGGAAGCCCCGAAAGAGATAATATCAGCATCACCCAGGATCTTCTTACTCAGGAAGTGTTGTAGAGTGGTCATAGTCGCATATCTGAGTATAAGCCAAGTGATTGGTCAAGTTTGCATCATGGAAGTCGAGTGATCCAAGATCCTTTTAAGGCGATCAACTAAGGAATCTAAAACAAAAGAAAAACTCATCAGCACTTCAAATATATGATTGAAAATATTTAGCTTTACATTTAAAGGCACATGTGCCGTCCTGAAGAGAGGAGATGGCAATTTTGTTCTTCTTAGCCGCCCGGAATACCGCGTCTTGAAACTCGGTAGTAAACGTTGAAGCATTCTTAAGAGCAAAAATCTCCTTTTCATACTTCAGAGATTTCAAGCGCTCTGTCTCTAACTCGGATGTTACCCAAGTTAGATCAGTCTGAACCACTGCCAAAGAAGATCTGGCCTCCGCCGCCTCCTGGTGAGATTTCTCCAAATGCTCCAATATCTCATTCAACCGGTGGGCATTCTCGGCCTCAACAGCCATCGCCTTCTCTTTTCCCAAGAGAACCCAATTCATCTGGGCAATCATCTGAAAAAGGGAAGGGAGCAAAAGTGAAAAAGTCAAAAATAAGTCAAGTCATATAAAACAGAAAAAAGTACTAAATACTAACCGAGAACATCGACTTTGCCATGGCAATATACTCCTCCCGGTTGACCATCTCGGAGACAGAAGGAAGAGCCTTGAAAGTATCTCTAAGGAAGTGCATTAATTCGGCCCCTTCCATCTTGCAGTCCTTGATCAACGCCGACTCTTCAAAAACATATATAAAACAAAACTCCCCAGAAGCTTTACTACTCTTGTTAGAGGGGACTTTGGCACGAGGAAGAGGCTCCTTGCGTTTGTTGGTTGCCTTCCGAGTAACCTTAAGAGCAGCTGCGCGACCTAGCATCACCGAACATCATCTAATCACCTTGTCGCCTAAACGCTTAGCAAAGGGGATTTTCCGAGAAATGTTACCTTTAATGGCAGGATCAACTGCCGACTTCTTCTTCTCGGTCTTCATCTTTAGATCCGAGGAACCAGACGGGGACACTGGGGATTCTAGATCCTGAACCTTAATGAGAGTTTTCATCTTCTTCTTCTTGGAAGACGCGGAACCCATGGAACCCTTACTGATCTTCTCGGGAAGATCAGCCTTAGCCACAAAGGCCAGAATTTCAGCTTCTTAAGACTCCAAGTCAATAACAGGAGTCTTGGAAACAACAGCTGGTTGCACTGCGGCAGCCGAGTCCTCTCCAAGGACAAAGTCAGCAGGTGGGAGAGTACCAAATTCAGTAGGGGAAGTCATGACATCTCCAAAAATGGCATCTAGGCCACCAAAAACATTAGGTATGGTGAAGTCGTCAACCCCCATGTCGGCGTGCAGAACTCCTGAAAAAAATGAATAACAATCATACATCAATTCAAGATTACAAATGCATATTCCGTATATGTAAGAGTTAACGATTTACCCCTTGGATAGCGAGAAGTAGTCTTCTTGAGAAGATCATCCAGCAAAAACTTTCAGTTAAGCCGAACGCTGAAAAGTTTGTCCAACAATTCCTGGTGTTTAGGAAGACGAGGACGAACAGCAGCAGAAGGATGCTTAACTAAAAAACAAAAGATCAACGTAAATATCTGGGAGATAAGTAAAAGCAAAAGATCATCATTCCTAGAAATTTACCAAGTGTTCTTGCCCAGGAAGTACGAAACTCCAGGGTCTCCATGGACGAAAAACATCTTCAGGAAGAACGAAAAAGTACTGATCTTTCTAATCGGTAACTTTAAAATTTGACTCGTCAAAAAACCGAAGGCAAGTCTTAGCCTTGGTCAAGAATGTCCCTTTCGAGGCCTTGACTTCACAAAAATTAGTCATATCCTCAAACAACCGAGTTGAAACATCGACTCCCGCCTAAATGCCGATACTCGAAACCCCCACGATGTTTGCGAGTCCAAAGACTCCAAGCTGAGTTATCGCAATCCTCCAAATATAACAATGCATAGGGAGGTGATCCAAGATCGGAAACCACACTTTAGATTCCGTAAAACACCAGTAATAGATGGCGACATATCCCTCTGGAGGAGTCCAACGTTGGGCGTTGGAGTTTGGAAGTTTAATATCAACATCTTCCATCTCGGGACACGAAGCATAGAGTTTTTCTAGTCTCTTCAAATTGATGATCGATGGTCCGACATCGAGTTCATCATACGAGTCACCTAAATCGCTAAGCAGACTATTGGAAAAGTATATTTTTACATAATACTGGGTCATACTACTACTAGAAGCTGAAGAAGAATCGGAACCGGAATTGGAATCTTTGGAACTAGATTCAGATTTTTCCCTCTCCATAACGATAGTTTATAAAAAAAAGAAGTAAAGCAACTCGGAAATTAAAGTAGAGAGAGAAAGAAGAGAGAGAAGTTACCTCGTTAATCTTGGACAAAATTAAAAAGTATAGTAATTGGAACAGTATATAGAAAAGTAGCGGAAGGTGAATTGGCGTGAAATGATGACTCGCAAAAACTGAGGAAACCGCCTTAGTAACCCAATCGTGGAATGACACGTGGACCGAAGATTCTAGAGGTGGAGAAACTTCCAGACTCGGAAACTCGGCAACAGTTTTCCGAGTCTGGGGGGACAATTGCTGGAGGTGGATCTGAGATCCTACTTCGGTTCACGGGAAATAATGGTTAAATTCTAAGTATTGAACTCGGCAAGTTTATTGAATTCGCAACTCGGAAGAATTCCTTCTTGGAAGCGCACTGAAGCTTGAAGGAAGTTGGACGAGACGTCAGTAAACAAAGAAATAGAATTTTTCCTATTCCGACATGGAAAATTTCCGAAAATCTAGCAAGAATCTTCTAGACACGATTTTCTCTAGAAATTTGTATATTTTTCTTTATTCAGTCTACTTTGTAACCATCTCTATGGTCTATAAATAGAGGAGCAGTAC
The DNA here is from genome assembly GCA_900406405.1 of Lepidium africanum. Lineage (NCBI taxonomy): Eukaryota > Viridiplantae > Streptophyta > Magnoliopsida > Brassicales > Brassicaceae > Lepidium > Lepidium africanum. Next base: position 7,214 of record OVAX01000763.1, on the reverse strand, counting down.
CTTCAAACAAAGGATCCGCTTTTTGACATCATACATTGAGCAATAAACTGTACACGGCAATCATCCTCTTCGCAATACACTTCTTTTTCTTCAAAGCTCTCAAAGAATCCTTGTCCAATCTTCCTTCTTTTAATCAGAATCATGGATTTAGCTCTTTGTGCTAGACCCAGTTCGAACAGTCTTGTCCACAAAATATTATGTTCCTGTCTTGATACAGATTATTTAGATTATCAATATAAATGAGAAGATGTGTGGGCTAAGGTTATGTTGGAAGTGTTACAGGACTGAAAATTTGACGAGGAAGAAGTGGAAGCGATGACGTGATTCTTCTCATCACTTTCCCTATAAATTTGATGATGTGTATGGATCTATCAATATGATTGGATGTGACTAAAAAGAAGTGGAGAAGGTGGATATCATGGGAAAAAAAGTAGAGAAAGTTTCATCGTTGAAATTTTTAAATCATTTTTTGTTTGTTTTTTATTTTAAATTAAAAGTAATTTAAAAGACTAGAAAAACGGAAAGATGCATTTTTGTGGGTATATGACACCTATCAGACGAATAGGGTGTCAGATTTTTGTAAACTTACTTGTGTTTTATTATAATAAAGATTAGAGATTAGATTAATAGGCTCATGACCCATTAAATTTAGGGTTTTTCTTAAGAGAGATGCCTACAAATATCCAATCTTTTACACTTTGGTCCTTTTTATAAAAGAAAGATAAAAGAGAGAGAATTTTCAAAACCGAGGGAGCACCTCACCAAAATCGTAACCGTCGTTGTACATTCACACCTCCCACGTGTTGGAAGCATGAATAGGCGTGAACCTTGAATTCTACTACTCGGTCGATGGTCCTTGTAGATCTATTCAAATCTGCAGGTAAAGAGTATCTATCTTGGATCTTGAAGATATTCATAGCCATTTGCATGGATCTTAGCAGAGATCCCAAATATGTCGATGCGCTGCACCATAAGTGGTATCAAAGCCGTGTCGACCAACTTCTACACTTGGTCAGGTCCTTCGCATCTCGTCATCGATGACAAAGGGCCTCATGAATAATCAATAAAAGCATAAAAATTTCATTCTTAAAACCACCAATAATGCTAGCCTTAAGCATTTTAAGTTCATATTCAACCTAATTTCACAAAAGAAATTCAAATATTTGACTAAGTGGTCCCAAAGAAACAAATCTTGTAAAATTTTAAGTAGAATAATTGATTTTAAACTAGCAAGTCCAATGTCTCTTAACCAACCCCAAATGCATCATAATCAAGAGAAAAACACAATTTTTCCTTTTTTAAAAAAGTTCGTTACTATTCATTGTCTTTAACCTAACTTCCAAAATTTTTTATATTTCTCAATAAATCTTGCAAATTGCAAGCTCAAATCAATTACCAAACATAATACAACACAAGGAAAGCTAAACCATCAACCAAACCACTAAAATTCTAGTATTTATGAAAAACCTCAAAAATGTGAGCTTTGAACTTCTATGGAAATGGAGTTTGTAAGAAAACGTATCTTTGCTTTGTTGCTAGGGAATGAAAGAGAATGAGAAAGGTAGGAGAAATTGTCACTCAAATTTACCGACGATTAATGAAGAACAATTGCAAACTATGAGTGAGAGTTTTGGAGTAGAGAGATTGTGTGAGTGTGCTTGAGATAAAAGAGACAAATGATTCGTGTGTGAATGTGAGAAACAAAAAATATGTTTTGACTTTAAGAGAAAAAACATGTGTGTATTTGTAATAGGGGACAAAATTTGTTCTCCAGCACCGAGCTAAACAGGAAGCGAAATACTTGATGTGAACCAAAGAAGAAAAAGGCACTTACATTGGCGTGCCCATGACTTGGTCGAGACCGTTTCAGCATCGGTCGAGGATTGTTCTACATCAGCCGAAAATGCCCGCATTCCGGAAATGAGTGTCCGTGTCTTAAGGCGAGATTGCTTGCTATTTCCTACTATGGAAAGCCTTAGCTTTCTTTTTGTAAATATTTGAGCTCTCATAGGTATCATGATGAATTTCATCAAGTTCTTCTAGTTGTATCAACCATCTCTCCAATGCTGATTTGAGATCAACTTTCAAGAGTTTTGTAGTCCAAATGACTTTGTATTCTAACTTCACTAGGAGGTGATAAGCATTGCCATGTTGAAAGGCGTTGCTCCAATTTGTATTTTGTAGGTGGTACGGTAAGTCCACAATGCATAGTCTAATATCCGAGACCAGTCCATTGATGCTTTTTGAGCTGTTTTCCTCAAGTTCTCCTTGATTTTTCGATTGGATCCTTCCACTTTCCTAAAAGTTTGTGGATGGTAGAGGGTATCCACCTTGTGTTTCACTCCATACTTCTCAAAAAGGTTCTCAAAAACCTTGTTGATAAAGTGGCTCTCTTCATCACTAATAACAATCCTTGGCACTCCAAATCGTGGAAAGATGATTGTTTTGAAGAGTCTGATCATGACTTTAGCATTATTTGTTGGACTAGCAATGACTTCAACCCACTTTGATACATAGTCAACAACAACTACGATGTACACAGTCCCATGAGATGAAGGAAATACTACAAAATATGGGTATTGATAGAACTGTATAATAGTGTCTTTTACAAAACTGCTATTGGAAATAATTTGTAAAATTTGGTATCTATATCATAGTGTTTTTTAAATGCTAAGCTCATTAATAGTAGAACGGGAAACAATCATCTTTGGAGGGACTAAGTTCTTCACTCGTGCCAAAAATGAAAATTGAAGCCCTAAATCTGATTTTTTTTAAATCGATAGTTTCTTCTCTAGTAATAGGCAAACACCTGATGCATTCCTATGGAGACCTGCTCTTAACATCATTAGCATTGAACAAGCTATAAGTGAAATGATTGCATGGCCTGCATAATGCTATTTGTTTTTGGATGCTACATTAGAATTTGAAGAAATAACGCATATGGTAAGCATCTGTTTGCAGTGGAAACTTGTCATTATAAAATTATTGATGCATTATCTTCTGATTATATCATACAAGGAAAAGGCACTTTTATTAATAAGTGTAAACTGAAGGAATTGAGTCGAGATAAAGACATTGTTGTTGCTGAAGGACGTTGATTGACACAAGAACCCAAAGCAATGGTTAATGGACTTCATCTTGGACCAAATGCAGTTAAGATATTCATTGATAATGTGCTGGAACCTGAGACTTTTATTTGGAAGCTTATAGTAGATATTAGCACTATTTAGGATTGTCTCAAGACCTTTGTAACATGGGCTGCAACAAGTGTGATTTTCGAAACACCACATTATCTTGTTGATACTCAGCAGGTGAAGAGAACATCATCTCAGTTCAAAAAACCAGCTACAACTCCACTAACACTTGTCAAGAAGTTGAAGAAGATGTTACCATTGTCACTTTTGTGCAGATCTCTGGTAAAATTTTAAGATCTTTCTCTTATGTATGTGTAGCTCTGGTTATGGTTATACTGCGTTAGAGAAGTTTTACATCAACTCATTATCATGGATTTAAGCAGAAAAAAGGTTAATTGCAGAAGAACGTTGGGATTTGAATGATCCAAAGCAAGTTGTGAATTTTGTTCCGCTTTGACTAGATGATGTCCGATTTTGGGTAAATATAGTGAAGGTCAAGGACGCTGCAGTTTGGAGGCCTTTTTCTGAAATCGAGTTCATGGAAGATGCACTAAGTACATTTATTGCATGGCCAGAGAACAATGTGGTTGTCTATTGATCTCATCTAGTGAGGTGATATGTCTGTATTTTAGCTCATTTTAGGACCATTATCTAGCACACCTTGCATCTATATCCATAGCATTTCTATCACTTTAGAGTTCTTTTAGGTATTTTTGGAGCTATTTGGATAAATTTGGAGCATTTATATCAATGTGGTTGCATTTGCATTGCATACATTTGCATATGAAGTGTTTTTAGGTACTTTTGGAGCTATTTGGATAAATTTGGAGCATAGTGTACGTGAGGAGCGTCATAGACTTGGACTTGAGGATGAAACAGAACTTTGGAGCAGAATTGGGCCTGATCTAGTTCGACTCACCCTCACGACTCCTTGTGCAGAGGCAGAGTTGAGAATTTCTGCTGGGAAAAGTGTGACTCGCCCTCACCACTCGCTGTGCAGAGGCAGAGTCAAGAATTTATGCTGGGAAAATTGCCACTCGCCCTCACCACTCGCTATGAAGAGGCAAAGTTGAGAATTTCTGCTGGGAAAAGTCCTACTCGCCCTTACCACTTGCAGTGCAAAGGCAGAGTTGAGAATTTCTGCTGGGAAAAGTCATACTCGCCCTCACCACTTGATGTGCAAAGGCAGAGTCGTGACTCTATTTAGTTGATTTTTTCTCCGCTTTGACTTTTTCTAGGCTTTTGTAAAATGGGTATAAATACCGTTTTAGACCCACAAAACAAGAATCCACATTTTTTGCCTCTTGTTCTTGAGCAAAACACCATAAAACTCTCTCTATGTTTGTAATCAGATCTATGGTTTAATTTTAAATATTTCACTTTGATTTTTATATCATTCTTCTTATCTTTCTTTGCTCTTTAAGATTATGCACTTCNTTTTGGGTTTGTGTTCTTGCACTTTATTTTGAATTCTGGGTTTGTGTTCTTGGTGACAAAATATGAGTAGATTCATTAGGGTGATTGAGGAGATGGGCTAGATCTTTGTAGATCTGGGGATTTTATCACTTGTTCAAACTCTTTCATGTTAGATCTCTCCAATTTAGGTGCACTTAATGTTTATTTCATTCCAGCCATTTCAAATATGATCTTATGCATTCCATGCCCACAAGGTGTTTGTGTTAATGCTTGATAGAACCTAGGATTGGAATTTGTTTCTTTTGCCTAAGAGATTAGTTGTTTAGGGAGTAAGTTAGGCTTAATAGACTATTTTTCATGCCTCCTTTACTGTGGATCACCATGAGAATAGATTTGGTTGCAGCAAAAAGGAGAGGTTTAGTCTTCATGAGAATGATTTTGAATTGCTTATGTTTCTTGGCTTAGAGATCAGCTCACTAGGTTGTTGAACAAGCGATTGGTCCCTAGCTAAGCTTAGATTAATTATCCCAACCCCTCATGAACCCATCTTCATCATTGTTTTTGTTATTTGCTTTGGTGTTGCTGTTATTATTTATAGCTCTGCTCTATTTATGCTTGTTTCAATTTCTGTTTATGCTTGTTTCAATTTCTGCTTGTGCTAAAAATTCACTACTTGAATTAGACTAGTCTATTGCAATCCTGAGTGTTAGCTTCACACCCATTTGGTTCGATAACCCTTTATGCTACAGGGATTTGATAATTTGGTGGCAAAAAACTTGTTATCAAATTATCAAATTGGTGTCGTTGCCAATTGGGTGTTTGTTAGTTACAATTAGGATTTTAGACTTTCTGAGATCAAGTTTTTTTTTTTTTTTTGCTATGTGTTCTAGCNTTAGTTACAATTAGGATTTTAGACTTTCTGAGATCAATTTTTTTTTTTTTTTTTGCTATGTGTTCTAGCTTGGTGGTTCCTTCTCTGTTTCAGGTACACATCATCTCATCTCAAATCATGGAGTATGCCCATGTAGAAGCTTATTATTCCACAATCCCTATTCAAGAAGAGGAGTGCAACTTGCTGGAGTTGGTTTTGGAAGAAGAAGAGGACTTCAACAAGAGCTTGAGGCACCAGTCTTTCAGCCTCACTCATCTATGGACGCTACCATTTGAGGAGATAAGGATGACTAAATTCCAGGAATGGTTCTATGATGAGTATAATCCTGGTGATCCAAGCTCATGTCACACTCCTTTCTTGAAAAATGAGAGGAGAATCGATTCTCAAGACACATTTGCGGAGAAGATTCCGCTTTCTCATCCCATCACTGCATAAAAAGTGGTGTAAAACGTCGAGCTTAAGACGTTAAACAAGTTCACTTGGGAGGAAGTCCCATGGTATCCTTTTATATAGTTTCCTGCAGTTCTTCTTTGTTTCTTTTTGTATGTTTTCTTGTTTTTTGGTCATGGGAGAGCTCCACGAGTCATAGGAGTTGAGAAGAGCTCATTCTGACCAAAAGCATTAGGACTCAGCCCTTACACTCGCTGAATAGAGAGCGAGTCTAGTACTCAACCCGCCAGCATGGTTAAGCTTGGACCTTGAGCTCGCTGTGCAGATGCCGAGTTCAACACTCACGCCTGACACAAGTTAACTCGCCTACCTGACTCGCATTTCTCTGTCCGAGTACAACTCCTTAGGTACCAAACTCTATGGTTACTACCTGACTCGCATTTCTTTGAAACCATCAATCATGTTCTTTTTGAATGTCCACCAGCATTCAATCTTGGGCATTATAATGTATTTCCTCTGTGATTAATGTGTTCCTGGGAATTTCATATGATAACCTAAATTACTTATTCAGGCATATCCCAGATAAAGTTGATTGCAAGGTTTTCCCTTAGATTATGTGGCATATCTGGAAAGCGCAAAATGATCACTGCTTTTTTGATCTTGATATTGACCATGAACTCTCATCCTTAAGGCGGAAGTAGACTACAAAGAATGATCTTCTGTTAGAGGTCTATATTTCCTCAAAATTGTCACAGATAGTGGTCCCCTCTTCAACTAATCCAAGTATCACAGGCTATAAATGCTATGTGGACAAATCCTGGAAAAGCACAGACTTCCAATCCGGGTTGGGTTGGGTCTGTTTTGCAGATTCAGTAAAAAGCGAATGCATGGGAGCTCGGGGAGTAGATCGAAGTATTCATGCCCTTCATTCAGAGGTCAAAGCATTACTTTAGACAATAAATCTCTGCTGATTTTTCAAATGACGGAAGTGAAAATCTCGACGGACTGTGAGACAGATTAGAAGATTTTAATAAATAGGAGGAGTGGCCATCTTTCTTGCCTTACTAGGAGGAATGTTTTAGGCTAAGTTGTTTATTTCACCATACATTTAGATCCTTAAACCATAAACCTGATTCTTTTGCTTGTCATTTTAGAGAGATGGCTAATGGTTTTTTGATGTAACCTTTTCAAACTTTTGTGGTTCCTTATTAAAGGCTTGATTGGTAGTGCATAATGAGAAGCATAATGCTTTTTAAAAAACCAATTATATTACAGGAAATTTAAAAGGTCAAATATGATTGGCTCTTAAAAAAGCATTATGTTTCTCATTATGCACTACCAATCAAACTCTAACTCGTTGACTATATATATATATATATATA
>OVAX01000762.1:0-64922 GCA_900406405.1 Lepidium africanum | reverse complement strand
TACACAAGTATCTTAGTAGAGTATCTAATTAGTTTTAATATTATAAAATTGGTTTAGATACACAATTAGGTATCTACCATTCCACATGGTCTAAGGTAAATTATTATTGTGTGTTGACAAAAAAAAAAAAAAATAGAAGATGTAATGTAAAATTTGTTTATAATAACATGATCTATTTTGGAAATAAAACTCGATAATAATTGGCAAAGTCAAGTTCGAACAAAATCGTCGACTCGAAAGTTGATTTGATCGTTGTGTTTCTTTTTCCTCTTCAACTCGGTGCTCAAATCTTGGATAGGATCTCTCAACTGTAATCTCGTCAATTATCTATTTAGGGGTGATCTATGGGCTGTGCTGCTTCTCTTCCAGGCAAGTTTTTTTCTTTCTCTGTCTCGCTATTTTGTTGAATTTTGCCTCGATGTTCGAATAGAAAGTGAGAATTGATAGAGACCATCGAGAAATTCGATCACCAGGTTTCAGAAGGTAAATAATTGGGGTTTGAATTAGAATCTTCCCGAATTTGGGGACTTTGATGACTAGTTAGGGTTCCGTTGTTAAGGTTAAGGATTGGAGAAACCGAACCGTTTTATTGATTCTTGGAGATTATGTGTTTTGTGTAGCAGATAGGAACTCTGGAACGTTAGGTGGTCTTAATAATTCAGAGAATGCAGTTCCACCAGATGCGAAAAATCTACGCGTGAAGGTGCGAATTTTGATTTTGCTCGTTTAAATGTGTTGATCTCGGTGAGATTGCTTTGTTGCTTTACTGATTCCTGAGATTTATAAACGGAAAACATTGAACTTGTGAAGGTTATTTAGTGCAGTTTTTATAGCTTAGAATTCCCTTGCTTCAGCCCAAAAAAAAGAGAAGTTCCTTGCTTTTGTGATTTGTTGTATTAGGCGGCGCATGTTGTAAGATGTGAACAAAGCTTAGGAAGGTTTTGGTGGAGCTTAATAGAAAATACGCTCATTGATTGAATGTAGATGTTAGCAGGAAAACCTCAAATTTCTTCTTTAAGTAGCCAAGAATAAGAGAAAATAACTGATATCAAGCTGATTTTGAAACTTTTACTTGTAAGGAAAGGGTCCCATTTCGTTTTCTTATTGTTGCTCAGCAGTTTTTGGCACGTGTAGTATGACTGGTATCAACTTTCTCAGGCCAAATTGCTAAACTTGAATGCAGTTAGTTCTATTAGGAGATTCTGGTGTCGGTAAAAGCTGTATTGTTCTTCGATTTGTTCGTGGTCAGTTTGACGCTACATCTAAGGTAAGTGAAAGCTTGTTATCTAATTGTCTTTATTTGAACATCTAACACTTTTTTAGACCACCTTTCTTTGATATTTGGCATGTGAGTGGCTATTAGAGTATTCACATCTGCCATTGAACTATTGTTTTATATCAGGTAACCGTTGGAGCCTCATTCTTGTCCCAAACAATAGCCTTGCAAGATTCTACCACAGTGAAGTTTGAAATATGGGATACAGCAGGGCAGGAGAGGTGTTAAACCCGTCCTGCAGATTAGTATTGCTTAGATTATTACATAAACGCCTTGCATGTTAGCGAGGGCTTAATCTTTTTTTCACTTGATTCACTAGGTATTCTGCTCTTGCACCATTATACTACCGTGGAGCTGGAGTTGCTGTTATTGTGTATGATATAACAAGCCCGGAGTCGTTCAAGAAAGCACAGTATTGGGTCAAGGTATGTTTTCAAGGGGTTCAAAGGCTTCCATTTCTTTAAGTTTTTTAAATTCGTGTAAAAGCTTCCGAGCTATATTACTTTATTATGACTGAAAATTTGACTTGCGGAAAGTCCTATAACTATAAAAAGAGTATAAAATGATATGATGTCCTGGACACATATGATTTAAATGACTGGAACATTGACATAGACTAGAACAACTCCACCAATTTAAATGGTATCCAATTATATATAGGCACAAAAAGAGCGAAAACTCCATTCTGCTCGTCTGTGAAATTTCTTCGCTCACCCCTCCACCTTGCAGCTATCGTGTTGCAATTTAATCAGTTCTTGATTACACTCTAATCCAAAAAAGTGGCTGTCATCAAGGATGGCAAGTCGCTCTGACTATATTTGTTTCTCTGGCATATTAGCTTAAGTAATATACACACTGCCTAACTCTGTATGGACAGTTATAATTTTATATTTAATCTAGTGCTGTTGTTAAACCCCTGCCCTTAAATTTGTCAGGAACTGCAAAAGCATGGAAGCCCAGATATTGTTATGGCTTTGGTAGGTAACAAAGCTGATCTACATGAAAAAAGAGAAGTATCAAACGAGGTGCGTTCACATAAACTTCTTCAACTATACTTAGTTGAAAATTTGTTGTCACTTACTTCTTCAGCTCGTATATAAATTTATCGATTTCTTAACAGGATGGGATGGAGCTTGCAGAGAAGAATAACATGTTCTTTATTGAGACGTCAGCCAAAACAGCAGATAACATAAATCAACTGTTTGAGGTGTGCATCTCTTTATCATTTCATGATTGTGATCGATTCTCTTATCATTTGTGTTTCATTACTTTAGTTTGGAGACTGAAAATTTGATAGACAGTGACTTCTTTGGTTGCCATATGTGTTTTCTTTTTCTTTTCTGAGGGACTTACAGGCTTCCAAATAATGTAATTACAACTTAAAGATACATAGATTTTTCAAAAGTTTGGTATGTAGAAAGAAGGATTAGTATGAGCTATATGGGACTTAACTTGTTGGGTGTACATTTGTCTAATAGGAAATTGGCAAGAGGCTGCCTCGTCCTCCTCCTTCATGATGGAGCATTAAATCATCTTCAGGGAAGGCAAGAACCCATATACGGAACACTGATCTCATTACTTTCAAATGTACTGTTTAAAAATGGTATTTCTCTCTGTTAAGTGTGTTGTATAATATGATGACCAATTTGAGGTTGAAACCCAAGTTTAATTAAGCAATGATGGGGATCAGTTATCAGTACATATTTTAGTTGGTTTTTATGTGTTAATCCATCAGACGAGTTGATAGAGAAGAGTAAGGCTTACGTTATGGGAGAGATTTTGGCAGACACTCTACAAAATTTAACAAATACTTATGAAAATACGTTGACCACTTCAAATAAATGGTAAAAAACAAATTCGGTTCAAATAATATATAAAAAAATACACGAAAATTCAATGGAAGGCATAAATAGAATCTAAGGAAAATAGAGTAAAGAATTGAGATCACATTAGTGTCGATATATCCATGAATTCACTTGAGATGAAGAAGTTGAGACATTTTTGTCGTGTTTCTGCTGACAGATTTTCAATAGGGAAGAAGCTCCACGATATGACTGTGGAGATAGAAGCAGCGTTAAGTCACATTCCTTATGATAAGATTGAACTATCAGAGGAGGTCATCGAACAGGTATTTCTCGAGAAGTTGTTTTTATTTGGTTTGAAGACAATAGTTTTGAAAACTCGGAGGATTTTGTTTGTTCTTTGAATTTGTAGATTCAGCTTCTGCATTTTCAATTAAAGAGAGCAAAAGAAAGACGGGAGGAGTGTGATCTAGCAATGGCACAAGAACTCCAACTTATTACCATTGATGAGCTGAAGAAAGAATCACATGCAATACATGAGTATTTTATCTTTCATATGAAGGGGATTTTGAAAGAGGATGTCCTCACTGCTTAAGAAATTGGTAGACTGTGCAGCAATGGAAAGTGAGGGAGAGACTCTCTCTACATCAGAGGCTTTTGTCTAGGTTTAGTAAATAATGAGATGTCGTTTAGTTAAATTAGCTATGTTGATTAGTATTGGTATATCTAAGGTAACAAACTTAGCTAAGAAACATTCAAAATTAATTGTCTTCTTCCTCTCTTTTTTCTTCTTCTCTTCTCTTCTAAATCTTCTTCTTCAACCCTAGTTCTTCTTCTATTCTTCTCAGATAAACCACAGACACAAGTCGTCAATGGCCGCTAGGTTGATTGCTTTGAGACGCGCTTTGTATCTCTTCAGTAACCAACAACATCGAATTCCTTTGTCTCAAGGTATCATCGTTTTCTTCTCAACTTCCGTCATCTTCCCGATTAGCCTCCATATATTTTAAACTTCAATTTTGCTCCGTTTCAAACGTGTCGGCAATATATATAAAGAAATATTTAGGTGTTTTATGAGCAGTAATACGTGTTGATTCCATAAATAGTTTTTATCTTCCTTCTTTGTCTTCCCTGTGAGAAAAAGTTAAAAGAGTATGATGACAATTTGCAAATTCCAGCACTAGAGTTACCAAATTGTGTAGAAGCTGTACTTTGTACTTTTCTAGATGTATTTTTTGTCAAAGATAGTTGGTGAATTTAGTTGAGAATCATGAGAAATTGTGATGTTTGATTTTACACGACAAGGGGATATTGAGTTTTAGCTATGGGAGAGATTTTAGTGTTGGGCTATTTTACGACTGGCTTCTGGAAATTAGAGAGGATAAGTACTCGTTTTCACATGTTTAACTAATATCATCTTTGCTTTGTTATATTTTGGAGTTAGAGAAGCCAATGAAACTGAAGTTATGAAGATAGTAGTGCTTTATTTTGTACTTTTCGTTGCATTGAACATTGGCTGTGAGTATTGGCTTTTTATAGCAAGAAACTGATTCAAGTCTTTGTGTCTGGTTTTATTAATATTTCTGGCTAAGATGACTTGTTATGAATTAAGTTAGTATTTCAATACCTGCATCTGTAACCTATACATTGTTTGATATCTCTCTGGGCATTCTTTCTCTTGGTTTAAGCACTTATGAAAGAACTGAATTTGTGAGTTGTGACCGACCGCTCTATCCTTGCTGCTGTAAAAACGTAAATCTATGCATTCACCTATACTTAAATGTGTTATGTTGTTTTCACAATGCAAATGTTATCTTGGGATATTCCTATGATGGCCTGTTATGGGTACTGACTGATGTACATGCGTGCAACTACAACTACTTTTACTTATTATTATCTTTTAGGATTATCATTTTTTTTTTTGCTTATAATCTCAACAGAGCATTTGTCGCTATCAAAGTCACTCTTCAGCAGAAATCATTTATATGGGAGATTACTACAGAGACAATTATGTGTAACCTGTGAGGCCAATGGAACCTCAGAAACCAATGTTTGCAACTCTGCAAACGTTGCTAATGAATCAGCCAAAGTTCCCTCCCTTACAACAGCCTCTGAGGAACTAATGGTGAAGTACAAATCTCAATTAAAAGTGAATCCAAGGCATGACTTCATGATGGTCTTTACTTGCAAGGTCTGTGAGACAAGATCTATGAAGATGGCTAGCCGAGAATCATATGAGAAAGGCGTTGTGGTAGTACGATGTGGAGGGTGTGATAATCTCCATTTGATTGCAGACCGTTGTGGTTGGTTTGGAGAACCAGGAAGCGTGGAGGACTTTCTTGCTGCTCGTGGGGAAGAATTCAAGAAGGGATCCATGGATTCTCTTAGCCTTACACCTGAAGATTTAGCTGGAGGAAAGTTGTCCAATGAATGAAGCCAGATCTTATTTGGTTTTGCTAATTAACCATTATGGAACGGATCTTCACATTATATTCCAACTTTTTTTTTCTCTCTGGTTATTCAGTGTCTGGTATATTGAAATATAGAAGATGTTCGATATACTCATGTGTTGGAATGTCTGAGATTACTTTAGATATCGATGGAACTAAGACAAACAAAATCTCAAGAGAGACAAGTGGGTATAATTATTGCTCTAATCATTTGTGAAAAAAATGAAACATTTTTAGGTGTTCAACTGCTCCATGATCTTTGAAAGGGATGAGTATGTGCCAATGGCTGAACTTACTGCTCCTACAGAGATAATAAAGATACAGATCGTCAACTACAATAAACCACAGAGAGTTACTTCAATTTCAGTTTTAAGAATATTCGATTTTGAGTTTGGTTATCAGAAGTGAGCAGAATTTACCTGAGTACGGGTTACTTTACTCTTTAAAATGCTCAAGAAACAAGCAGGCGGTAGAATCAGCGTCTGTGTACAGAAACTTTGTCAAGCTTAAGAAATTCATGTAAGAAAGTGGAAACTATGAATCCGTTCTGCATAACCGGAGAAGGGTGAAACAGTATGTAACTTACAATGAGCATTGTCAAGAATGATCCAAACAATGACATGATAAGACAGAAATTCTGAGTGTCTGCAACAAAGAAGTGACAGTTTAATTTTGTTCAAGTTGATTTTTGAAGTGTCCTTACTGAAGAAAGGAATTGCAAGACCAACGAGCAGAGTGTAGAAGACCAACGCGCTTCTAATGGCGATTGCATAGAAACGTGACTTCCCAGACTTTAATGGTATTAACTCCTCAAGACTCATAGCAACCGGAGATATTGTCAAAGCATATGTGCTTTCTTTTTATTAAGGCCACACAGTTTTATCAACCACTCCACCTGGTAGCAATTGTGTTGCAATTTAAACAGTCAAAATTACACTTTAAACCAAAAAAGTGGCTGTCATCAAGGATGGCAAGTCGCTCTGATTATACTAGAAGAGTCATCAGAGGAAACAAAGTATCCAAAGATATCCAGTTTTCGTACTTAAACATATAACATACTAGGATATCTTACTGTGATTCTTGAGCGACTTGTTGGCTTCTCTGGCATATTAGCTTAACTAATATACACACTGCCTCGATACTATGAAACCATATGCTACAACTCTGTATGGGAAACTTATTAATTTTTCATTTAATTTAGTGCTGTTGTTTGACCCTTGCTCTTAAATATGACAGGAACTGCAAAAGCATGGAAGCCCAGACATTGTTATGGCTTTGGTTGGTAACAAAGCTGATCTACATGAAAAAAGAGAGGTATCCACCGAGGTGAGTTCACATAAACTTCTTCAACTAGACTCAGTAGAAAATTTGTTGTCACTTACTTCTTCAGCTCATAAACACATTTATCGATTTCTTAACAGGATGGGATGGAGCTTGCAGAGAAGAACGGGATGTTCTATATTGAGACGTCAGCCAAAACAGCAGATAACATAAATCAACTGTTTGAGGTGTGCATCTTTTCATTACCTCATGATTGTGATTGCTTGTCTTATCATCTGTCTCATTACTTTAGTTTGGAGACTGAAAATTTAATAGGCAGTGACTTCTTTGGTTGCTGATTGTATTTTCTCTTTCTTTTCTGAGGGACTTACAAGCTTCCAATTGATATAATTAAAAGTTAAAGATACTTAGATTGTTTAAAAGTTTTGGTATGTAGAAAGAAGGATTAGTATGAATTATATGGAACTTAACTGGTTGGAGTGTACATTTGTCTTATAGGAAATTGGCAAGAGGCTGCCTTGTCCTCCTCCTTCATGATGGAGCATTGAATCATCTTCAGGGGAGGCAAGACCCCATTTACGAAACACAGACACTGATCTTTTCATTACTTTCTAATGGAATGTTTAAAAAATGGTATTTCTTTCTGTTAAGTATGTTGTATAATATGATGACCATTTAAGGTTGAAACCCAAGTTTAATTAAGCAATGATGGGGATCAGTTATCAGTACATATTTTAGTTGGTTTTTATGTGTTCATCCATCAGACGAGTTTATAGAGAAGAGTAAGGCTTACGTCAAATGATCAAATGTACTTGTGGGAGAGATTGTTGCAGCCACTCTGCAATGTTTAACAAATATACAAATCCGTTGACCATTTCAAACATATGAACCAAAAAAACAAAAAAAAAACAAATTCGGTTCAATATATATATATAAAATACACGAAATTCAATCGACGGCATAGATAGAATCTAAGGAAAAAATGATTGGTTAGAAAATGGACAAAATGTGGCTTTTGATGTCCAAAGATGCTAATTAATAGTCATGTTGGTGAGCAGAGACAATTCCGCAAATAATAGTTGTAATGCAATGCGTACAGATTGATTGATAATCTTTAAGTCAGTTTTGTTCACCTTGACCAAATTCTTCTTCTTCGTCTTCTTTTAAACCCTTTGAGAAGCTCTTTCGAAC
This sequence comes from Lepidium africanum, assembly GCA_900406405.1. NCBI lineage: Eukaryota > Viridiplantae > Streptophyta > Magnoliopsida > Brassicales > Brassicaceae > Lepidium > Lepidium africanum. The sequence continues at coordinate 56,922 of OVAX01000762.1, read as the reverse complement.
AGCAGAATCTAAGGATGGTATTGACAAATTGTTCTCACGAGGAGCTGATGACTCGACTCGTTGACTCTGTCAAGGAAATTTCTGGGTTTTCCTCTACAAGGGGTTTCATCGGGAAAATCCAAGGCGATCTTGTTCGTAGGATCTCTCTTCTCAGCCCTTTTTTTGAGGAATTGATTGACGTCAATGTGGAATTGAAGGAGGATCGAATTCAAGGGTTCGAGGTTATGAGAATTGCTCTTGATTCCAGTCTTGAGCTTTTTCGATCGTTCAATGGAGGAAGCAAGCTTTTTCAGGTTACTTTTAACTCAATTCCCACTCTTTTCTTTATGATTGTATATTTGTTTCCATCTCTTTGGTAGTTGGAAAAGTGAGGAATTTTCTTTGTTTTCTATTTGTGGGTTTAAGATTTTGGTGTCTAGGGTTTTGCTGTATATCTTTGTCGTGTAAAATGTCAATTATTTGGCTACTGTCTTATATCTCTGTTTTTGAGACTCTTCCTTAACTGGAGAAGAAGTTTATGGCGTTTTTGTTTGTGGCCATCATGGTTTCTAGTTGATCGATGATTGGTGTAGAATTTGTAATCTGTTTATTGTTTTCTCGTGTACGAGTTCACTACTGTCGATTTATTTATGATTTCACTTGAGATCAAGAAGTTGAGACATTTTTGTCGTGTTCTCTCTGCTGGCAGATTTTCAATAGGGGTTCTATTGTGAAGAAGCTCCACGATATGACTGTAGAGATAGAAGCAGCGTTAAGTCACATTCCTTATGATAAGATTGAGCTATCAGAGGAGGTCAGAGAACAGGTATTTCTCAAGAAACTGTTCTTTTTTGGTTTGAAGACAATTTTTATGAAAACTCGGAGGGTTTTGTTTGTTAGTTAAATCAGAATTCTGATGATCTGCTCTCTGGAATACAGATTCAGCTTCTGCATTTTCAATTTAAGAGAGCAAAAGAAAGAAGGGATGAGTGTGATCTACAGCTTAGCCGCCATCTAGCAATTGCAGAGAGTGTGATGGATCCTGACCCTAAAATCCTCAAAAGACTGTCACAAGAACTCCAACTCAGTACCATTGATGAGCTGAAGAAAGAATCACATGCAATACAGGAGTATTATCTTTCATGTGAAGGGGATTTTGATGACTGTTTTAAGAGGATGTCCTCACTGCTTAAGAAGTTGGTAGACTGTGCAGCAATGGAAAGTTCAGAACCGGATACATCCTCCGGAAACAAATTAATTTCAAGACATCGTTCTCCTGTTATACCAGAGTATTTTCGATGTCCGATTTCACTTGAACTGATGAAAGATCCTGTTATCGTCTCCACCGGACAGGTCTGCTTTTTCAACTTTTTTGTGCGTTGTAGTGAGTTTGATTATTACAATTGTGTATTTGTTGTTTTAGCTGATTTTTTTTTTTTTACCTTGCAGACATATGAAAGATTATCCATTCAGAAGTGGCTAGATGCTGGTCATAAAACCTGTCCGAAATCTCAGGAGACACTTTTGCATTCTGGATTAACCCCTAACTACGTGTTAAAGAGTCTTATAGCTTTGTGGTGTGAGAGCAATGGTATTGAGCTACCACAAAATCAAGGGAGCAGAACGGCAAAACAAGGTGGAAGTAGCTCATCAGATTGTGATCGAGCATTTGTTCTTTCCTTGTTAGAGAAATTGGCCAACGGTACTACAGAACAGCAAAGAGCTGCATCTGGAGAATTACGGTTACTAGCTAAGAGGAATGTAGATAACAGAGTTTGTATTGCTGAGGCTGGAGCCATACCACGCCTTGTAGAGCTGCTATCCTCGCCAGATCCTCGGACTCAAGAACATTCTGTGACAGCTCTTCTCAATCTTTCCATAAATGAAGGGAACAAAGGAGCCATTGTTGATGCAGGAGCCATAATTGATATAGTAGAAGTGCTTAAAAACGGAAGCATGGAGGCTAGAGAGAATGCAGCTGCGACCCTTTTCAGTTTATCTGTTATTGACGAAAACAAAGTGGCAATAGGTGCTGCTGGAGCTATCCAAGCCCTTATTAGCTTGCTTGAGGAAGGAACTCGAAGAGGCAAAAAAGACGCTGCAACAGCGATATTCAATCTATGCATATACCAGGGGAATAAATCAAGGGCGGTTAAAGGTGGTATTGTTGATCCTCTGACAAGATTACTTAAAGATGCAGGAGGTGGAATGGTGGATGAGGCTTTGGCGATTCTGGCAATTCTTTCGACAAACCAAGAAGGGAAAGCAGCAATAGCTGAAGCAGAAGCGATCCCAGTTTTGGTTGAGATTATAAGAACAGGGTCACCGAGGAACAGGGAAAATGCTGCAGCAATACTTTGGTACCTATGTATTGGGAATGCGGAGAGGTTAAATTTGGCAAGAGAGGTTGGTGCAGATGTTGCCTTAAAGGAACTTACTGAAAATGGAACTGATAGAGCAAAGAGGAAAGCTGGGAGCTTGTTGGAGCTCATTCAGCAAACCGAAGGTGTTGCAGTATCTACTGTACCATGAAAGCCTCGCTCTTGTAAAACGTGATTTGTTTCAGTTTAGATCATGTGTATAGGTAACTTTGGAGTGAGTCTGACCAAAGAATTTTTTGTTATAATGTCGTGTAATTTTTTACTCGCATTTGTGTATACCTATGTTATTGATATTTAAAAGTGCAAAGAGCGAGCGCCACACTCGGTAATATCCAGTTAAATGTTTGTCCAAATATATCCATTTAAATACCAAAGTAGTATAACCGATTTTGATTTGCAGAACTTGAAGAGAAATGTATAAAGTACACATTATTGTATTTGCATAAAAAGATCACGCTGTATCTCACCTCAAAAACAAAAACTGATATACTTTACAACAGTCCAATACTATTCACTCTTCAACCAAAATGATCCAGAAGACAAACAAAGACTTCCAAAATGCAAAAAAAAAACACATACACATTCGAGAGAAGATGAAACATAACGCTCTTCTAAGGATCAGCCTAGTTTTTCCATGAATGTTTCTATTAATGTTGAGCCATTGACCATTTTTGTTGTAGCAATTATCAAATCATAAGCCATTCCTTCCTGGGATGAAAATTATGCAGACGCAAGACTGAAAGATTCAGCGGACACACAGAGTGACTTTTGGATAATAAACTCTTGAAGTTTGCATTTTACCTTAGAGGCGAGATACCGTAAAGCAGAGATCTCAGCAAATGTTACACCTCCAATGAAGACAACAAGAACAATTGAGCGTCTTCCATCAGCAATAACACTGTAATGATGTCTCACATGAAAACTCTTACACATTTTAATAGTTCATTGATTAATATTTTTGAGCAAAGCACACTAACTGTTGATGGAAAGTTACCCGTTTGTAGCTCCGTGCAATAAATCAACTGATGGACTAATCGGGAATCCACTCTGCTCAGAGTAGGTACATACATATGCAATAGTCAGAAAATAGAAGATGCAATAGCATAACAAAAGTAGAAGTCTCTAATTGGGTAAAGGAGACAGTGTACTGACTCTTTTAGTTTCCAGTTGCGGTCCTGGCAACAGCTTCAAAATATCTTCCATAGGACGCCTGTAATGTAGATTGAGTCACCAATAAACCACACCATTCTTTTCACATTCATAAATGGGTTGGTAAAACTTCTCAAGTTCTGACATTTATGCTTTGTTTTTAGTTTGCTTCAGGTTATTTACTGATTTACGAGAGACAACGAGTTGATTTCACGGGCTTAAAAAGGCAAAGTTTTGGCTAGAAGAATACAAGAACATACTAACCATCCAGAATGAATTGCTTGTTGGATAAGACGAATGCTAAGTGGAGCATATCCAGAATAGACATAAGCAATATCATCAGGCCTGCACAAGAAATTTATTTTCTTACAATTCAGAACTTTATGAACTTCATTTATAATTAGATAAAGTTGGTGGCAAGGCCTAGCCATTTAAATGTATCCGCATATTTTTATTCAAGATCAATTTTCATATTTCAGGGCTAGACATCTGCACCCACTTCATAGTTCATAAGATTTATCCCATTACCAATATCATGTCAATGAATACGTCTTGTACTCAAACCGAGACAACATGACTAAAAAACGATGATTACCTCGACGTATCAGTATCTTCAACTATAAGTTTCAATGTACGTTTAACTGTCTGCCAGTTACTTTTAAACTCCTGCAGGAACCAAACAACGTTACAATAAGCTATTGGAATGTCAGACTTACCCTAACCATAGGAAACAAGAAAATAATTCATTCAACCAGGAAGCCAAGAATAACCAAACCTGCTTCTTCAACAATCCTGCTTTTTCCAAGTTGTTCAATGTCACCACATGCTCAAACCCATAGCTGTGGAGTAGTTCCATTCTGAAAGTTTAGAACCGAAGACAAGATATGATTAAAAACAGAAAATCAAAATTTATAATACAGAATGACTTATGGAAGCTCATCTTGCCTTATATAATCAAATTGCTTTTTTGGTAATCCTGAGTTTGTAACAGAGAATAGGACTAATAGACGTAGGACATTGGTGAGAGGCTCCTGTTTATGAATCATCTCTTCTATGTACTCAAAGCATCTGCAGAATTAGCAGAGATTGTAATATCCATAATTCCATAAAAGTAAAAAATATTTCACATCCCTTATAAAAGAAAGAGTCACTTCAATGTAAGTATAAAATACACTTGAAGTGTTTTCCTAAAAGAAACTGACATGTCATAACTTTCTGCCTCAACAAGTGTTTGTTCCATATCAAGTTGTGAAAGAAATGATTGCTTAGATGTGAATGTCGTCAAATGCTGAGCAAGATGTATGTGCCTCTGGGAAAGAAAATATCAGAACCACTTAAGTTATTTTGGACTGGATGTTTGCGACATAACAGAATGAACTTAAAGAAAACAACAAAATACTTACTGTCATCTCTGGTAGCGAGTTAAGCTTCTTAACAAAGTCCTTTAGCTCCGAAACTGTCTGGGTCTAAAAATATAATACATCCCATTAAAATTGTGGGTAAAACTATTAACCTGAGGGGAAAATGTATAATGCTGATCATTACTTCTCCTTAGGCATAGCATGTTCTATTAAATTTGGTAACTGTTATTGAGCCATAGAGGTCTAGATCGATGGCTAAGAGAACTGAACTCAAATATGTATGTACCAAAACCTCTTCCATGAAAACAAGTCTACCTAAAGGAAGAGAAAGACAAACATACAGAATTAATTTCAGTGTAGTCCTCTTTCATGGATGTCGCCTTTTGCCGTAAAACCTGCAATGATTTTACGTCTTAAGGCAACAGAATTCTATGTCACAAAGAACGAAAGCTAAAAGGGAAAAGGTCAACCTGTACAACGACTTCAAAGTTCAGATCCCTTGTCTCCTTGAACAACTTATCACTGTAAATTAAGCATTCAAGAAATAAAGTTAACACTCAAACATCTCCTACAATAGGATGTATAAGCTTGTAAACAGATTTTTGTCTTAATGTCAACACTTTATAAATACTTCCATAGACAGACACACAACCTGTCACTTGAGAAGTTTAATCTAGCTTACAGTTTAGGAAGCTCTTTTATGTGCATAGCCAACTAAAACATGGGCTAATGGCAAAACAATGTGCTTATCCAATCTAAGAAAATCACAATTCCTATTCTGTGCATCATATTTGCCACATAAACTATTCAGCTGCATAATCGAAGTAAAATGGCACTTGTCTCAAATGATTGAACAAATTTATATATGATTAAAGCAACTAACCTTGAATTAAGGGGAACTTTCATCTTTTTCCCCTCCTGCTGACCACCCATCACAGATGAGTCGACCTCAACAGCTCCATTACTGATATGCAAAAACTTTAAAGAAAGGTTCGAGTTAGATAACAGAAACTTCAATCGACCAGCATTATTTAATACAAATTGTGTTATTTTGGTTATCATTGCAGCCAATGAAACCACAAAGTTCACACCATTTGTTTCACCTTCCCAAACTCCAGAAAAGGACATAAACTCAGCAGGATAATGATAAATCCCGTAATAACTAATTTGGCTCTCTCACTTGCGTCAGACTTAATTCTGAGAAGAGACATCGCAAACATATCAAAGTTCACACCATTTGTTTCACCTTCCCAAACTCCAGAAAAGGACATAAACTCAGCATGATAATGATAAATCCCGTAATAACTAATTTGGCTCTCTCACTTGCGTCAGACTTAATTCTGAGAAGAGACATCGCAAACATATCACTCAAATTACTAGTGTAACTATGATACATGAAGTCAGTATCACTACTTTATTGAGTAAGAAGTTCAGCAGCCGGAAAATTCTATTCAAGCCACTTCTAGTCAAAACTGCAGTATTTAATTTTGTGACATTACCTCGTCTATCAGTCCCTCATAAGTTAGTTGGGAGCACATAGGAGTTACCATGTCAACCTGAAAGAGAAAAGTAAGAGTTTAATCTGATAGCACCATGTGAATACATCTTTTACAAATGTGCATTACAAAATTACACTTGATCTTTATTTTGAAAATAAAATAAAATAAACCTACGTTCAGACAGGTCATAGTGATACTGTGGCACAGCCTCTATTTGCTTGCCGTAATAACTCTTACCAGTGAAAGAACTAATATACCACCGAACTTCAAGAAAACCAACACTTATCTGTGGCTAAATTTCGCTCCAAAAAGTTAACTACAGCCGTAGAAGGCAACTTGTTTCTTTAACTCTTAGCCTATATACGCAGATCTCTGAATCCATCGTTTGAGTCATTTAATACATCTCTCCAACATCCAATTTTACATAAGACAGAATTCTTTTAACATTCGATTATTTGTGCTTAAGCTTTTCAATTAACAGGAAAATACACGATAATCTCACCTCTCTATCCAATAAAATGAGTGTATCCACTTCAGGCTTTCCCACCTAAAATAGAACAAACATCATTGAGAATATTGGGAAAAAAGTAAACAAAACGCATTTTGTACAAATATTTATATAGCCAAGTCACTGAACATTATAGCATTCAGAATGTTGCAGGTAAATTTTACATCATTTGAATTGACAGGTTCTTCCACTTGCATGCGGTTAAGTATATCTGCAACACGAACTGATGCTTTCCCCTTTGCCCTGACTTTTGATATAACTCCAAAAGAAAACTGCGAGAAGAATTAGCCATAAGATAATTATATTGAATGCAATGTAATGAATAGTGAAAGATTCATACCTCGAGTTCATGTATGGCTTTTGCGACATGCCAAAGTGAGCTAACATCACCATCTACAAGGCAATCCTACCATTCAAAATCCATAAGAAATCGAAATAAATAGAAAGCTGTGTTTTTACGGCCCCATGGAAAAGGGCACATAAAGTTGTAAGAGTTGGACCCATGGGAGTTCTACACACTTTTTCAGAGAGCTCAAGCTCAAAAGAAATCACATCCTCATCAAGTGGAACCATATACAGGGGAAACTCCTTCACAGTAACCAGATTATGCACTTTTTCCTGCTCAAGAATCTGGAAACAGCAGAAAGATATATCTACTAACACTTATTCACAAGGTGGTAAAATAAGCAAACCAAAGGACAAATCGTATTGGAAAGGATGGCAAATAACCACATACCTTCTCACACGCAACTGACCTACGAGGGACAAAGTAAACGTAGTAGTCTCTTTGAATCGCTTTCGAAATATCATTCTGAATGTGGGAAGCTATAAATCTCATAAAAGTGAGTTGAGATCGAACGAGATAAACAACTTTTGTGCATTCAGTCTGAATTGGTTCTGCAGAAAGATGTCGTAATTCCAAACCAAGTTCCTGTTAAGTGAAAAAAAAATCCAAAAAGTAAAAAAAATATGACCACTAATGTTGAAACCAAATTCAACCACTAGATGAAGCAAATAAATTCTATCATATGCTCCTCTACTCAATAGGGAAAATGATCTCCAATGGCTGAGGACTTGGCTTTTCAATTTTACAGCAAATTATTCCACACAAAAACAAATAAGTGGGAAGACTAGAACTACCTTTAGCGCCGACGTCTGGATGACCAATGAGACGGAACCGCTGAGCTTTGGATCTATAACAAGACACTTACTTCCACGAATCTACAATCAGAGGTACCAAAGAGAGAGAGAGAACAAGAAAAGTCTTTGAGGAATCGGAATAAGAGAACCACCACTCATGATTATCGATCATGCAGCATTGGTAATACTAATTTCATCAAAAAGAGAAGAACAAAATTTAAGTTGACATTCTCAATAGAGATATGTCTGATCAAATTTAACCCAGAAATTGCTTAAACATTAAAAAAAAAAAAAAAAACTAAAAATTGAATTTTTGGACAGCTATTCCAAATGATAGGAAAAGAGAGAAACGAGACTAACGTCTTTAAGCATGTTTACGAGTTCCCTCTGAGACTTGTCTCTGAATAAGAATAAAAGAGCCAACATATGAGAGAAGAAAAGAAGAAAGATCAACGAAGTCTCAAGTATGAAAATCGACTTGCCTAATGGATTTGAGATTGAGAGGAGCATTCTCCAAGTTAGGGATCTGCGCCATGGAAGATGATCAAGAGAAATGATCGACCTTTTGGAGGAGCACGGTGATGAAGATAATCAAAAGCAACTAAATGGGCCTCAAACAGTTGAATTTGGGCCCTGGTATATAATTTTGAAAAAATCGGAAAACCGAACCGAACCGAACCAGAGTGTCTTAACGCACCGACTATATACACAAACGCGGGAACCATTTTAGGCAAAATTAACTCAGCAGTCATAGTCGTGCCTCCCTCTCTTTCTCTTCTTCTTCTTCTTCTCTCTCCACTTCCCCACGAAATTTTCAAATTCCCTTTTAATCATTCTTTCTCTCTCTACTGTTTGTGTGTTTGAGACGATCAAGCTATGGCTTCTTCTAACTCTTCCTCCGCCCTTAGATCGTCGGCGAAACACGTGGCGGAGAGGATTCAGCAGCATTTGCCTCCTAACAATCATACCGGTTCTCTCTCTTCTGCTTCCTTGAATTTGCCTTCTAGAACCTCTATCATCGCTCCTGGAGTAGCACACTCTTCTCGTCTTAAAGATCGACCTTCCTCTACCGCCTCCTCCGCTTCCTCCGTCTCCGCCTCTTCTCCTTCTACACGCCGCTCCGGTACTCCCGTTCGCCGTTCCCAGTCCAAAGACTTCGACGACGACAATGGTCTCTTTCTCTTTCGATATGAGTTTTTTTTGTCATTTTCTTAACGGATTTGACTTTTACTGTAGAGAAAAGCTATAGTTGATTTGGAAATTGTTAATTGGAATTGTTGGATTGTTTGAGATAATTGATAGTTTATCTTAAATATAAACTTGATAACATTACAAGGCGGCTATATCTTTGTGGCTCCCATCAAATGCACAAACATTTGCTATGTTCAAGGCTTGACAAAATGTGGCAAAATTTTTACGGGACCTTTTGACTTTGCAGTTGATCTTTTCTTAATTTACTTCTCGGGTTTCCTATTTTCAATTCGATTTTATCTTATCTAGACTGTTAGAAGATGCACATTGAGCTTGCTTGATCGTTATTCATATTTAATATATTTGTTAACTTTAGAATTGAATGTGGTGATTGGAACTTTGGAGAGTGATATTAGAAAGTTCATACTTATCTGCAGATCCTGGAAGGGTAAGAGTTTCCGTGAGAGTTCGACCTCGAAACGGAGAGGAACTTGTCTCGGATGCTGACTTTGCTGATCTTGTTGAATTACAACCCGAGGTGAGTGGATGTTAAGTTGCTAACAAATTACGGCTTTTCTCTTCCATGTCTGTAAAAAGTGGATATCAAGGTGTTTTTTGGATACAGAGAAAGATATTTCTTTTCCTGTGCAGATAAAGCGGCTTAAGTTGAGGAAAAACAACTGGAATTCTGAGTCTTATAGATTTGACGAAGTCTTTACAGATACAGCTTCGCAAAAGCGCGTCTATGAAGGAGTTGCAAAACCTGTGGTCGAGGTTAGGGAATTTATGATGTAGAATTTGTGGAGATAGTCAGGATAAGTGTTTTTGGTTATCGATATTGACTACAATGAATCTGCAGGGTGTTCTGAATGGATACAATGGTACCATTATGGCTTACGGTCAAACTGGCACCGGTAAAACTTACACGGTTGGCAAAATTGGTAAAGATGATGCAGCCGACCGTGGTATTATGGTTAGAGCTCTAGAAGACATACTTCTGAACGTATCATCTGCTTCTATTTCCGTGGAGATCTCTTATTTACAGGTATGACAGTGTACATCTTCTGCTTCCATGGAGATTTGTTATTCATATTTCCCCAGATAGAATTGTATATTTGTATTGTATCATTCACTGGTTAAGTGCTAGTCTTCTTGTTGAACATTCAAAATCCGAAGATGGAAACGTTTTAATATCTAAAATGATTATAGAGCTTATATAAGATCAAGTCCCAATGTTTTATTATCTTTTTGTAATTCACAGCTATATATGGAAACTATACAAGATCTTCTTGCACCTGAGAGAAACAACATTTCAATCAATGAGGACGCGAAGACTGGGGAAGTATCAGTACCAGGCGCTACTGTAGTTAGCATTCAAGATATAGATCACTTCTTGCAGGTTTTGCAAGTTGGTGAGACAAATCGCCATGCAGCAAATACGAAGATGAATACAGAATCCTCGCGTAGTCATGCAATTCTTACGGTGTGCTTCCTCATAATATGTGGTCTATATGGTTTCTTGTACATCAACAGAATCCATTTCTTGTATCTGCCAAGCAATAAATTGCATCTTGTTTGCAGGTTTACGTTAGACGGGCTATAAATGAAAAGGCTGAAACGGGAACTAAATCTTTGGGAGATAAAGCCATTCCTAGAGTTAGAAAGAGCAAACTTATAATTGTGGATCTTGCTGGTTCTGAAAGAATAAATAAATCTGGTTTGAACTCCTTCGCTGTTCATATTCATGCTATATCAAGTAGTCACGTTGAGTTATATCCTCTCTTTTTTTCTAGGCACTGATGGCCACTTAATTGAAGAGGCAAAATTCATCAATCTTTCACTTACATCATTGGGGAAATGCATAAATGCGTTAGCTGAAGGCTGTTCTCATATACCGACGAGAGATTCTAAGCTAACAAGGCTTCTACGTGATTCTTTCGGAGGTTAGTTTTCTTGAGCCATTTATAACAATACTTAGATGTCTATCTATGTATAGAACTCATAAACGTGACCAGCTTCTGTGTCTGTTCATTTTTCATATATTCCTAATTACTCTTGTGTCTGTGACATAATTTTGAAAATTTGGTTTGCGGTAAATAGGTTCTGCGAGGACTTCACTTATAATAACAATTGGGCCATCTGCACGTTATCATGCAGAAACCACTAGCACAATATTGTTCGGACAAAGGGTCAGTTCTCACAATTTGTTTTCCTCAGAAATTGTTGATCCATGAGTCTGGTAACGTAGCAATAAGTTTAGTCTAGATCAATTAATAGAAGCTTTTCTATTCTGTTCCTTGAAGTGTTTTTCTCTGCGGAATCTCTAGTATCTCATATACTGGGTCTTGCAAAAATTATAAACGATTTTGTTTAGGAGTCTTAAATCTCTCAGATAACTTTTTAGTAATGACTTCTTGGTCATGTCTTGCTTGACAGGCAATGAAAATAGTAAACATGGTAAAACTTAAAGAAGAATTCGATTATGAAAGTTTGTGTCGGAAGCTTGAGACTCAGGTGGACCATCTTACTGCAGAAGTTGAAAGACAAAACAAACTAAGAAGTATTGAGACACACGAGTTGGAAAAAAGATTGAGAGAATGTGAAAACTCTTTAGCTGAAGCAGAAACGAATGCAGTTACAAGGTCCAAGGTATTACTTTAAGTGATTCATATTCAACTATCTTCTGGTTTCTGATATGGTGCTTACCTTCCTATTATATTCTATTATATCTGGTGTTTATATTATAAGCGGTGAATATATCTTATACAGTTCCTGGAGAAGGAAAACACCCGCTTGGAGCTCCGCATGAAAGAACTTTTGAAGGAATTGCAACTGCAGAAAGATCAGTATGATTTAATGCATGACAAAGCCGTACAATTAGAGATGAACTTAAAAAATACCAAGGTACAATCTCTCTCATGAATTGCATGTAATTATCTCATTATTACTTACAATATAGTGTTGGATCAAATCTTCTCTTTGAGTTGGATCTTAATCTAACTACTTACAGAAGTTGTATTAAAGGCCTTTCATCATAGAAAAAACATATTTACCAAAAACAGATATATGGTTGTGAGCTGTATATAGATGGACTCTGATAGTGTCGATTTAATTGTTAGTAGCAGCAACAGCTGGAAAACTCAGCATATGAGGAAAAACTTGCAAATGTCAGTCAAATATATGAGAACAAAATTGCAGAGTTGGTTCAGCTGGTTGAAGATGAACAAGCTCGGTCAACACATGCTGAGCATCAATTGAATGAGATGAAAAATGTATTGAGCAAACAGCAGAAGTCTATCCATGTTAGTTACTATGACACCTAATTTTGTTCATTAGTTATCATTCCATTGTTATCTCTTAGTGTTTCCTTTTCTACTTTTTAAATAATTTATTTTGTTCATAGGAACAAGAGATGGGCAACTATCAATACCAAAGGGAACTTGCGGAAACCACTTTTACGTATGAATCTAAAATTGCAGAGCTACAGAAGAAACTAGACGATGAAATTGCTCGGTCTAACGCTGCAGAAGAGCAACTTAGACAAATGAAAAGGCTTAATAGCGATCGCCAAGTTTTATCACAGGTTAGACTTATTCCTGATTTCATAAAATGGATCCCAATAAGCATGAAACTATCACCTCTATGTTTCAGGTGTGTGACAAAGGATAAATGTATTTTTCCTTTTTCCTTTATTGTTTATACAAACTGTATCTTGTGTTCAGCTCTTGCAGAATTTGTGTCTCCAATTGTTTTCTGTCTTGATATTGGGTCCAGGAAAATGAAGAGACAAACGAACTCAAGAAAAAATTAGAAGAACTTTCACAAATGTATGAATCGGCAGTAAATGAACTCCAGACAGTGAAATTAGACTATGATGATCTGCTCCATCAAAAGGTGTGATGCTTAATTGTCTGCTTATCTGTTGTCAGATTTGGTCATAATCAACACATCGAACTGTTAAATTTTGCTGATGAATATGTCACGAAATTGTGTTACATAGGAAAAAATCAGTGAAGAGGTTCAGGATATGAAAGAAAGGCTCCTTGTGGAAGAAAAGCAGAGAAAGCAAATAGAGAGTGAACTTTCCAAACTGAAAAAGAATCAAAGAGAAAGTGACATTGTTGTTGAGGTGAATTACAATAAGCTTGTTTAAACTTATTCAACATGCATTGTACTTCATCATCCTGCTAAGTCCATTTCATGCTACAGGAAAAGCGATATATGAAGGACGATCTTTCAAAAGGATCGTCAGAATCTGGAGCTTTAACAGGATCACAGAGATCACAAGGATTAAAAAAGTCACTATCTGGTCAGAGAGCTACAATGGCGAGACTTTGTGAAGAAGGTATAATTCTTTTTCATAGATTGAACTCTTTTAGTTTTTAGACATTCTCTTAGTTGGTTCATTGATGTTGAATTTAATGGACACCTTCTCTACTTTGATTCAGTTGGAATCCAGAAGATATTACAACTTATTAAGTCTGAAGACTTGGAAGTTCAAATTCAAGCTGTGAAGGTGGTGGCTAATTTAGCCGCTGAAGGTGCAGCTTCATATCTCTCTTTTAGCATGTGCTAATAGTCCCAATTTTTTTATTTCCTTCTCCTACTACAGTTAGATTTTCAATTTTTGTTTTAATACACTGGCACTTTGCCTTGACAAACAGGTTGTCAGTTTGTGGAGTTGCTGTTATTTGACATCATTTCTAGTTTCCAGAACTTCTGGTTTCAACAATACATTACTTTATGTTGTCACAAAACCTATATGACTTGTATCATGTTTGTGTATGTGTTTAGAGAGTAATCAGGTGAAGATCGTGGAGGAAGGGGGCGTAGAAGCTTTGCTTATGCTAGTCCAGTCGTCTCAAAATTCAACAATTCTTAGGGTGGCTTCTGGTGCAATTGCTAATTTGGCAATGAACGGTAAGGCACTTTCTCTTAGAGGTCCAAGTGCTTTTATGATTTTGTTGTTCATAACCAGTTAAATATATTACTGAGAACCAGAGCTAATTTAGACATAAGGGGTCCCTTGTTGTTGCGTCATTTCTATACAATGATTGTTCTGGCTTAATGGAAAATATGTTCTTTGTTTTATTTATATGTTTTCGATGATTTATTAACCGCAGAGAAGAGTCAAGATTTAATAATGAATAAAGGAGGTGCTCAACTTCTAGCAAAGATGGTGACTAAAACAGATGATCCACAGACTCTTAGAATGGTAGCTGGTGCACTGGCAAATCTATGCGGGAACGGTGAGCACAACAAGATTTAAGAATTTCGGTTGTGATGACTTCTAGTATTAGACAATATATAAACATACTTCATATGCTTTGATGCATCTGTAAACTGTATAGCATGTGCAAGATCAAATTTTATTCAAAAAAAGCTTTGTGTTGGATGCTGCTGCTAACTTCATGTCTAACTCTGTACATGGTTGTTTTTTTGCACAAACAGAGAAGTTTCTTAAGCTGCTGAAAGAAGAGGAAGGCATCAAGGGATTACTTACGATGGCACATTCTGGAAACATAGATATCATTGCTCAAGTGGCAAGAGGGATGGCAAATTTTGCGAAGTGTGAAACTCGAGAAATTATGCAAGGTGTGTAGTCATATTTGCTTTCAAATATACCTAAAAAACTTTCACACCCGAATCAATTATAATACCTTGAGGGATGTTATTTATTGCTACAGGACGTAGAAAAGGTCGTTCTCTTCTCTTAGAAGAGGGTGCTCTTGAATGGTTAACTTCAAACTCACATATTGATTCAGCATCAACACAACGCCACATTGAACTTGCGCTTTGCCATTTAGCTCAAAATGGTAAGCCTCACTCTGTCACTACGCTCTTAAAAAGAGCATGCACAGCTCCTTATACAATCTAATGTGCATCTCTCTCTATTTTCGATGCAGTGGAAAATGCAAATGATTTCAAAAGAACAGGAAGCGTCACAGAGATTGTAAGAATATCCGTGGAGTCAAGTAGAGATGACATTCGCAGTTTAGCAAAGAAGATACTCAAAACGAATTCTTACTTCTCAAGCTGATCAAGAGGTGAAGAAAAGACATGTACATAACATAACTGGCGAGTAGCACAGATTCTATGCTGAGTCTGGGAGAATGTCATTAGATTAACCCTATGTTGAGATGATTTATCTGGACGAAAATCAAGGAGAGAAAGCTAAGATTCTTACCAAAGGAATGTTAGAAGATTATGTGCTGTAATAACTGATTTGATGTTGTATACTGTCTCCGTTGGATGTGGACTCCGTTGCTAAATTTTGTGAACAGTTTCCTTGACGTTTCCTTACATTCTTTTGATCATTTGTTAACGAATCTGTAATCAATAATCCTGTGGTGTGAACTCTGAAATTTCATTTAGCCAATCCCCCTACATGAGATTGATGTTGAGAAGCATGAAAAACATGATCAAACTAATTTGGAATCCATTTTGTGACCGTTGTTCTTTCAAATTGATTAATCATACAAATGTTACAAGATGAGTATGTGTGTAGTTTCACTGTTCATCCTACAAGATATGGATATAACAAAATAGATAGTTCATCATCATATCTGTAAATGTTCCCACAACTCCTAAAGATAAAACTTTAAATGAATCGCTCCTTCTTTGTTCTTTGTCAATTGGCATTGTTAGATTCTTCTAATCGTAAAGGCCTTCATCGTACCAAATATCAACCAGAAAGTCCACCATCTCCTACACAAAGATCAGATGATTGAGAATGATTTTAGATTCCTTCTCTTTCTTTTCAAACTCAGGAAGAAAATGGGATGGAATAAGCTTACGGGTAAAGGGATAGACTCAGAGAAAGGTTCATGAGTTGAGAGAAGATCTTCATAAGTAGTGGACCAGCTGCAAGAGATTCAATGTTACCTTAGAAAACATTACTTTACTGACTAACACTGAAATAAAGATACATGATTGTTATTGTTAAACGAACTTAAAGTTAGATAAACACCTGATTATCTGATCCTTTGTTGTGTTTTTTCTCTGTCGAGATTTATCTCCTACCCATTTTTCTCTGTTCTCTTGCCACATCTTGGCTCCTGTAATCAAGAAATATGCTTACAGATAGCAAATTACAGAGCCAACAAGTGGTTATGCCCACAAAAAAAACAGAGTTAAAGGACAAAAACAACTTGGTCATTGTGAATAATAACAAAGTTTGGATTTTTTTAACAGCAATGAATAAGAACCAATGATCTTCTTAAGCTGAAGTGTGGAATATACCATGATTCACAAGAGTTAGTGTGTTTTCGTTGTTCGTTTTCACGGAGCTTTTCTCTTCTTTGACTAATTTTGAAAGCTCAAGAGGTTTGTTTTCGGCGGATAGACAATTTGCAGTATAAATCTCCATTCTTATTCAAACGAATGATCATTCCTTTACAAATAAACCCGATTTTACCAATCTCACATCAAAGGTTTCCACACAAGCTGCTTAAGAAACAATATTAAACCCATTAAATCCCATTTCAAAAAGCATCAAACTGTTTCAATCAAAGGGTTCGGTTTAATTTACCTCATTGACATTTCCATCAATCAGCTTGCAGAAAACCTAGAAGATTCAATAAAACCAAGAAGATTTTTCAGAAAAACAAGATATACATTATGAAAGGAGAAAATCACTCCAACAACATTTATCTGCAAATTATATCCAAAACCAAACTCATTGTAACAGATAAACATGAAAAAAGGTTTCTGTTTTAGCACATTGCGTTTAAATTCATTCACGAATCTTCATCTGTAAGGCAATAAAGATGAGATTTTATAATTGCAGAACTTGTTATACCTCCTTAATAAAGTATTGTAGTTGGAAGAATGGCATTTCCGAGATAAGTAATTATTCAAAGATCCAAAAGAAACAGATCAGAGGCATTCTAGATCTAAATAGATTCTAGGGTAAAACTAAAATTTCTATTTGTTGACAGAAAGAGAAAGAGAAAGAAAAAGAAAGGAAAGCGGATTGATTACCTTTAAGGAGAAGTATGAGCACAAAATTTTGGTGGAGGGATTGAAACTATATTCTGTTTTCGGTTTGGTTATATATACAAAGGAAAAATATTAGATCTTGATATAAGAATGGTGATTCTTATTCATCTCATTAAGCTTTACGGACACAGTTATATACAAGTAGAGGTGATGAGCCTAGGTCTATGTACATAAGGCATTTGCCATAATTGGAAGATTCCAGAGTAAATGATAATCAATTTATATCTCGCTAATATGCCCCCTCAAGATGGAGGGGGTTTAGTCACTCCAATCTTGTCTCTTAGTAGGTGAAATCGAGCTTTTGAGATTGGTTTTGTCAAGGCGTCTGCAAATTGGTCATGTGTGTGGACATGAGAAACTTTGAGAATGCCCATTCGAATGTGACCTCGTACAAAGTGGTAATCAAGCGCCACATGCTTCATCCTGGAGTGAAAGACTGGGTTAGAGCATAGAAATGTTTCTCCAACATTATCACAAAACAGCTGAGGAGGCATTGGTAACGTGATGCCAAGCTCGGTGAGTATATTGCAGATCCATCTTATTTCTGATGTCGTGTAAGCAATGGCACGATACTCTACTTCGGTAGAGGAACGAGCAACAGATTTTTGTTTCTTTTAGGTGAAATGGATGAGGGGTGAGGGTGAAGCCGGCCACTCGTACAGCTCATTCTTAGTCGATCCTCAGAGCAATGGGTCCCTCGTAGCTAGACTCTTCACCTGAAAATGATCGGAAAAGAATTCAACCGAGATTTGATTAGCGTTGCACAACCGATACACTGATAGCAGTTTCTGTTTTATATTAGGGACACACAACACATCATTAAGCGTAAGTGAATGAGAGTTTGAGGGTAGAGTGAGTGAACCGGTGTGAGTTATCTGAAGACGTGAGCCATCCCCGGGGAGAACAACATCATTGCCATTATACGGCTGTGGGTTGTTGAGTCTGTGTAGATCACTGGTTACATGATGCGTGGCACTGGTGTCCATCAGCCAATTAGCACTCTGTGGATTGGTGTTAAAAGCAACGTTAGCGCGTGGTTGCCAAGGCGGATAGGTGGATGACTGAGAGTTGTTGTCGAATGCACCAGCGGGTTTGGGGAGCTGAGGGCAACGACGAGCGTTGTGACCGAAGATGCCGCAGAGCTGGCACTTTCCCTGATACCTTTTATGTCCTTTATTATTAGACCTGGGAGTGTATTGGCTTGACTGTTGCTGTTGATTGTTCCATTGCGGTTAATAATGACGTGAGTTCTACGAATTGGATATGTTGTTATTGTTGGCCAGATTGGCAGAGATAGGAACCACGGTTTGAGAGGATGATTGAACGAGAAGCTTGATTTCGTGATTAATCAACTTCTCATGGAGTTCAGTGAATGAAGGAGGGCTGTCTCGACTTTCAATTTGATCCACAATCTGTTTATACTCTTCAGGAAATCCTTCAAGTACATACTCTATTTGATCTTCATGATCAATTGGTTTCCCAAGAAGAGCCAATTGATCAAATTTTGCAGTGAACATGTTGAGATAATCTTCAACTGTTTTTGTCCCTTTCTTGCATTGTTTGATCTGCAGCTTGAGTTGTTTAACGTGTCCCCTGCTAGGTTTGGCGTAGATCTCAGCAAGCGTTTGCCATATTTCTGCTGTAGATTGAGTGCGAGAGAGAAGAGGTTGTACGGTGGAACTGACTGCTCCAAGGAGGCCACTATACAGGAGTTTGTCTTGCCTCTTCCACAACGTGTATGCTTGATTGGGAGAAGTGGTTTGATTGGCAGCGGTGATGAGAGGCGATGGTTGAGAGGAGCCATCAAGATGACCGGTGAGCTCGTATCCATCAAGAAGAGATTGGATCTGAAGACTCCACACAAGGTAATTGTGAGCAGTAAGTTTGTTAACATTTGTCATGTTAACTTGGAGAAGAGTTGGATGCTGAGCATCGATGGTTTCAACAGCAGGAGAAAACATTGAGATGTAAAATGTTTGAGAAACGAAAGATTAAAATTTCTAAGCCTGCTCTGATACCATATAAGAATGGTGATTCTTATTCATCTCATTAAGCTTTATAGACACAGTTATATATAAGTAGAGGTGATGAGCCTAGGTCTATGTACATAAGGCATTTACCATAATTGGAAGATTACGGAGTAAATGAGAATCAATTTATATCTCGCTAATACTTGAGTCAATCAAAATCAACTAAAAATTAATTTTAAAATAAATAATTGTGAGGATAAAAAAATAGAATCTTAAAATAATAATTAAGAATTTAGATGGAAATGAGTAAAAATCTTGGAATCCATTATCCAGATCTATCTTAGGGTCGATGAGAAATAAAATTAAGCATGTCCCACGCAACTCAAATTTCTATCTCAATCTTACGTGGATATGATGAGGAAGATAGCTCCATTTTTTTATTTTATGGAAAGACAAGGTTAAATGTTTGTCACATGTCAAAAATTATATACTTTTCTTGGTTATTATATATATATATATATATGAAATGTCCTTGGGCAATTAAGATATTTTATTCAATTAAAAACTTACCTAAGTATAGAATTAGAATCCACATAGTAATAAATATCTTATCATATACAGTATAGTGGTTTGATTTTTCTTCAAATTCCAAATCAGAGATAATCAAAACCCATTAATTGCAAAGATCTTATTTGATTGAACAATGTTCTTAACGGTAGGTAGTTATTTGTATGCAAAAGAACAAAAGAGGAATTGCACATTTTAAAATAAACGTGATGAGAAAAAAATAAAGAAAAAATTGCACCACATAACTATAAGTTTTCTCTAAATTAGGTGATTGAAAACTCTAAAAAAGTAGTTTCCTATTAAAAAAAAGGGATTTTCATACCCCATGCTATCCAACACTTTTTTTTTTCTCTCTAGTGTGTATTTTTTCTCTCATTATCTCTTTTTTTCTCTCTAAAAAAAGTTCCACCAGCTGAAACCAAATAGAAGAGATGTCAAGTTTGTTTGGAATTGCGTCTACAATAAAAAAAATTATGTGATTTTTTAAGAAAATAAAAACTAGATAGCACATAATTCGTGTTTACTTTATTTGAGAAAATACTTCTCAATAAAAAATCATGGAAAGATCGGGTTATGAATCTGTAGATGATTACGATCTTATTTGATGGGATACCCATATTTCTAAGATCCAAATTGTTTTGTTTTTTTTTTGGATCCTGGAAACAAAAGAAACATGATGGAAACAAAAAAACGAAATCTGCAAAACCACCATATCTAGGATTACAAGTTGACACAAAACTCTAATGAAAAAAATGAAGACAAAGTGACAATTTTATCCTACACTAATTGATAAATATTATATAAATATATAATTATCAAGTTGTCAGATAATTTATCTGTTAACTACTAGTTTAAACATTCAAGATAGTTTTTATCATTATTTGATTTTGTCATGCAGAGATTAGGGTGCGAGGGGATCACTACATTTGAGTTGTTATGTTTTTAAGAATTCACAAATATGAGTTGTCATATGTATTGGAATTGTTTATCATTTTAGTATAATTATCTCATAATAAAACTTATTTTAATTTTTAACAAAGAGTCTTATATGAATAACATATAGTTTTTTTGTATTAGGTGAATAATATAGCCAACGTGGGGGTTAATACCAAAGTAACTTTAATACTTACCTTGAGCAATCATGGCTCAATTATCAAACTTATTATTTATATATTATAATAATGTCTTTCAGTTATTATTATAATATAGCATTACTTAAATATTATAATATGACTATCAAACATTAGATATTTATTTTAGAAAATAATAGTTAGCGGTTAAATATTTCTACCGGATAATGAAATAGTTAAATGTTAAAAATAGTAATACTTAAAATTTGAAAGTTAATACCAATTTTTCTTGTCGTGTATAGTAAATAATTAAATGACAAACAATTCTAACAACAATAAAAAATTAGATTTAGTGATCTTGTTCACTCTAATCTCTGCATGAGAAACTCAAATAATGATGGTAACTAAATTGGGGGTTTAAATTAGTAGTTAAGAAAAAAGATAATTGATAACTAGATAATTAGCAAATAAAATAATAGTTATTAGTTAAGTATTTCTATCTAAAAAAAATATTTAAAGGTTAAAAAATATAATATGTATATTACTCTTTGTTGAAGGTTAAAACCAATTTTCATTATCATAATCAGATTTAATAATAGTTAACTGACAAACAATTCTAACATATATAATAAACTCAACAGACATTAAAAATGTTAACAGATATTAAAAGTGTTAATAGACATTAAAAGTGTTAGTAGACATTAAAAATGTTAAAATACATTAAAAAGGTAGAAATCTACACATATTAAAAGTGTTATAAAGCATTAAAAGTGTTAGCATTTATTAAAAGTGTTAACAGACTTAAAAAGTGTTAACAGACAAAAAAATTAAATGCCAAAAGAACCTCAACAGTTTTGTGTGTAAAATCGATGTAATTTTTGGGTATACGGGTATATGGGTATTTTTTGGTTCTTAAAAATTTAGACTCGAACCGACCCGAAACCGAACAGACCCGACCCGGAACCGAACCAAAATTGTAGCGGGTCCAAAATGGGTATAAAATTCCTTTACCTGAAAGACCTGAACCCGAAAAGAACCGACCCGAACCCGATCCGAAGACTCGAATGCCCAGGGCTAGTTAGGTTACTCAAATTAGGGATTTACTTGATCTCTTTAGTTTCTAAGTAATTAGCTTTGGTATATATTAAGTTTCTTCTCCTCTTTTATAATTGTTGTCTAGTGGATAGAGCTTTTGGTTTGGGAATGGTTTTCTCCTATTAGGTTGGTAAATATATGGGGATAGTAGATTGGTTTATGTGATGCAGTTGTAGACTATATGTGGATCTTTGAGCAAGTTCATGGAAGCTAGCTCATGTTGGATATCTTTGACAAATGCAAATTTAAAGAAAGAGAGATTTTCATTTACAGAGAAAATCAGACTTTATCGTTTCAAGCTATCACTTTTTGGTTTGAAGCCCATATTCGGAATGTTGTGTGGAAGACTCTTTTGCTAGTCTTTGCAAGGCTTGAATCATAGTTGTGAATGATGTTATCAATGGATCAATAAAACTCATCATTTTCTTGTTATAGGATAAGGAGTATCCATTGTTCTCTTGTGGTTTAACATTATCTTGTGTTCTTTATGTAGTTCTCCAAACAATATTAATAAAGGAATAAAAAAAATTTTTAAAAAAAAAGAAAAATGATAAGAGAAAATTTCAGTAAAACTCAATATATGCATTCAGTCAAATGGTTAAAGCCTCACTTCTTTTCTTACCGAAATTAAAGTTCAGTTGGTCGCATAAGTTGCATGATACAATTTTGCGTATAGATTATAGTTTGTGATCTAAGTTTTATAAAAATTCACTAAAAATCAAATGTTTAATAAGTAAAATGCATGCGTCATGAGTGGTTCTAAAATGATATAAAATAATACTGTATTCATCATGTTATATATAAAAGAAAGTTATATTTGTATGGAGTTGAGAAATCTAACAAGAAGTCATGAACTAACTTTTTTTTTAATGTAATGGAGTTTATAATGTGATTGAATCCTAAAGCTCACACAAGCATAAAAGCTAATATGACAGGGATCAGATTTTTCAAACTATACCTGGGTTTGTAAACCGATACAAAGGGTTTAATCACTGAGAATTCAAGCTCGCACGAGCAATCGATCACCAAGACAAATACAGGTTTCATAATCTGTCTTTCATTACAATGTTTTGATACACACAAAGCTCATAAGGTACATATCTCTATTTTTACATTCACTAGTTCAAAGGGATAACAATGTCGCCAATGTTGTTGTGCCATGGATCGGCCAAGTGAGTAGCCAAGTTCTCCAATGGTCCTGTCCCTGGGTAAGCTGATTGTTGCACACAGAATCCTACAAATGCCAACAGTGCAAGGCGACCTAATATACCCACCAAACAAAACCATAGCATTAGATATGTACATTTTTATATAAGTTGATCAAGAAACATGAGATGTGTGTGTGAGCTTACCGTTCTTGATCTCCTTAACTTTCAACTCCTCGAACTTCTTAGGGTCCTTAGAGTATCCAAGAGGGTCAAATGCGCCTCCTGGGTACTTCTTCTTCTCAGGGTCTTTCTCCATACTTCTCTGGTGCTCAACAAATGCAATAGCTAAGAACTCAATGGCCAAAATTGTGGGTAAAGTACCCCATGGGACTGGGTTTCCCAAGTAAGTGGCTTGACCTCCAGGTACTGCTGCCCATTCCTGAGCCTTAACCCAGTTTCCATACCCTAATGCCTCTGGTACCAAAATCCCTGGCTACAACATCCCACACCAATTCCATTAGACCAAACTTTACAAAATTTATGATTTGACAAAGATTGGATACTGGAACTTACAACGGCGAGCATGGCCCATCTACAGTGGATGAGCTCTGATTCTTTGTATCTCTCAAGGTTCTCTGGAACTTCTCCAAGACCAAGTGGGTCAAACCCGAAGTCACTGCACAATTTTGTACCCAACAACTAAGAATGATGAAACCTTTTCAAACAGACTCCAATGTTAAATCAGAAACCTAGTGTCCTCATAAGGGGTTCCAAGAATTTCTAGAATCTAAATTCAAATTCTCAAGAATTAGAGTAAAAAAAGACGATTTTCCAAAATCTGATTCATGTTTTATATACCCAGTGACCAAAAATTGAAGCTTTAAATCACTTCCAATGTTGCATGCATCAAAATACTTTTGTCATCAACAGACGATTTTTAGACAGACGATCTAACAATTCTGATTCCAAACAGAGCAATAAACAGGTTAAAAGGAGTTGAAGCGTACCCAGGAGCAGAACCGTCGAGGTAAGCTGGTCGTGGCTCGCCGGGCATCCAGTGAGCGGCCATTCTGATACGGCCGACATTCCCGGAGTTAGGGAGCTGAACTCCTGCAGAGACGAATTTAGACTTGGAAGAAGATAGAAGCGAAGGGTACACAGTGGCGATGCCACAGCTCATTAGCGAGTTCGACGCCATTGTTACACTCTGAATTCTCTCCCTTTCTGTAGAAGACAAAGAGAAAGATGTGAACGAGAAGACAGTAGTTGTTGGAAATGTGAATGTGGGAGAGTGATCGTATAAGTAAGGTTTTTTAGGATGCGAATCTAAAATCAGATTTCAATTGGCTAGACAGAGCCTGCGTGGCTTTCTCATTGGGCCACGTGTCTTCTCTATATCATGTTCTTCACGATAATCTCTATCTGCTCTTTGTGGTTCAGATAAAGACCGAATCTACATAAATATCAATTTTGCCATTTACCCCCCGGCAAAAAGATAAGAGACTCTCCGCAATTTGGTGAGATATATTGCGACCGGTTTAGGAAACTGATACACTTCAACCACAGTTTTAAGATTTGACCCGGATCTATACATCTTTCACCCAGTTACTTATCCGGTAACCGGTAAAACCTTCTAAAACATTGAGTCAAAACCAACACATGTATGGCTAAATCATTCATTTCGAAAGGTCAAATTTTGAGATAACATGGTTCGAAACATTTGATTTAAATCAAAACAACGATTTTGTTTTGTAATCCAATTGAACCGCTTGCAACTAGCAGCATCATCGAGGAAATCTACCTATGCTGATAGCATTACCGACAAAACAGATATAGATGTTGATGATATTGCAGGTTTGGTTCTGCAACTGATGGCATCGTCCAAAGACAAATGTATTAGAAGACTTCTGGACTGCGGTAAGTTTCCACTATTTTGCCTTTCTTATGTGAAGTACCATTTTCTGCAATATGATCATCACTTCTCTGGTCTCTGCTCTGAAAGTGGAGTGGACTGATGATCTACTGGCCCGCTTTTTTTGCTAATTTGATAAACACAACTGTACCAGTACCAGTGAATGGTCAAAATTGTATCCTTGGAACTGAATCTCTGAAATTTTTTGTTTCTCATTCAGACACATTTTTAAGGATGAACACAAGAGCCCATGGCCTCAGAACTATAGTCGGAGAAAAAAATCTAAGATTGATACTCAGAGAAACAATATTGGAATTTTCAAGGACTGATTGTTCAGATGGCGATTTTCAAGTTCCACTATCTCTGCGGTCTGCCATGCCAAGCATGTGGTAACTTCACACACGAACATACAGACAACACACAATTTTATGCCAAACATAACCAAGGAACAGTTTTTAAAGGATCAACTTTTCTGTAACTAAATCCATCGTACAAATTGTCTCTAATTGTTACAACCATTAAGTGTTGAGACATCAGATGACTCTTGTTCAGAGAAGAGATAGATCAACCATTTTCAATACAAAAACCAAATTCAGGTAGTGACCAAAAAGTATTGAACAGCTTCAAGAGCAAATAGCTTTCTCCACAGCTTCCTGCAATTCACCACTCTGAAACGCTTCAAGAGTGATATCACAACCACCGTAAAACTCACCTCCAATGTAAAGCTGAGGAAAAGTCGGCCAATTCGAGTATTCTTTAAGTCCTTGCCTCAGCAACTCGTTCTCCAGAATATTCACATCTTCGAAAGGCACGTTCAAATTCTTCAAAATCTGAACCACCGTGTTGGAGAATCCACACATCGGGAAATCTCTAGTTCCTTTCATGAACAGAACAACTTTATTCGAATTCACTAATTTCTCCAGCGTATCTTTAAGTTCCGGCGTAAGAGCCGACGCAGAGCACCGGAATTTTGTTGGGTTGACCTTGAAATTGGAACCGATGCCGTAGAACGACAACTGGCGGTTTTGGACGGTGATTCCCGTCGTCGGTTTAACAGAGAATCGGATAGATAGAGGTTTGTTGACAACGGAGAAGGAGGTGGCGGCGACGGGAGTAAAAAAGGTCGGCGATTTGATAGATCGGAGAGCCATTCTAGGAGATTTGGAATCAGATTTAGGAAATTAAAGGATAATAATTTACGAGGAGGCAGCCACAAGCAGTTGGTAAGAGGGAGATAATAGAATAGATATAAAGGTGTTCCCAAACATACCAGCACTATAAAATTGGCTTTTAGGCATTCAGATTCCTAATTAGGTTATTTGGGTTTTTAGGATTTTAGAGTTTTTGGTTTTATTGATTTAAGATTTTTTTCATTAGAATTTTTTGTTAGATTTGGTTCGAGTAAAGATGAAATATAGTTTGGTTTTTTTCTTTTTTATCTTTTATCTTCTACTTTTATTAATAAAATATAACGGACTTGAAAATTATCGGTTACAACAAAAACAAGCATTATGACCTTAATACAAACTACAAAGTCGAAGGCTACAATAATCCCAATTAAAGAAACGTCACGTGTTTGTTTCCTCCTGTGTCACCTGACTATGTGTTTTCCCGGTAGAGAGCTTCGGTTTGCATCTGGTCATCTACGTGTCGCCATTTTTTACTTGTCGGTATGCAAAACTCCGATATCAATCTAGTCGTTAGAAACCGTTACTCTTTAGCAGAAATTCCACCTTACCAGTTGAATCACAAATCGAACATGCGTTGAAGTCCACCTGCGAAACCAACCAAGGTCACTCCAACAAAACGAAGATTTACTTTTCCTAGAGTTGGATAACTCCACATGACCTAAAAATCACCAACAACCTTCAATGAAAAATTGCGAAGTTCGATACTAACATCAAAAAGACAACTGACAAGATATTGGATATGAACCAGTAAATTCGGATCTATGTCTAAGACCGAAATGAAAAAAAAAAAAACTTAAAAACAACAAAATTCAATAAAACTAGAAAAAAAAATCCGAGAGGAACTCTGAAAATTTACCGGCTAAATCGGAAAATAACCTTCAACCGGCGAATTCAAGCAACACTCTCACTGAAGGATAGTTATTGGAAAGAGAGAATATGTGACCAAAATCGTCAGAAGAATTTTATATTTATCCAAATGCACATCTAATTCAGTTCACATTTGCTATGAATTCATGTATGTTATCCAAATTATTTATAAAATTAAACACTTAAAACTAATAAAAATTTAATATAAAAACCTATAGAAACTAATATTTAATATTGAAAATATATTTTAAATTTTTGGTTTATTTCGGTCCAAAATAACTGATATTTTCATATTTGTAACTATAATTTTGGATATTTAGGTTATTAAAAACTATATATATAAATAATAATTATTAGATATATAACTATATGTTGAATATTCATTTAGTTTTGGGTTCTGTTTGACATCTATTTTTCAGTGACATGAATTTAGACTCATTTTTGATATTTAGCCAATTTCGATTTGGTTTAATATTTCTTAATGTAGATTAAATTTGATTTTTTTGTCAACAATAATATTTCTTTCTAGTAGAGAAGGAATCCAGTTTGGTGGTGAACAATCTACAAATGATAAATCACACAAAAACTCTCTAGCACTAATGTAAGAAAGAAGAACTTATACCGACAGGGACGAGACTTGAAATCCATAGCATTTTGGAGATACAAAATATATGTGGCATGGTAACATACATATTTAGAATTAGGGTAAACGATCTAGATCCCCCTCGAAACTATCAAAAATAGTTAGATGCACCCAGTTCTTTGCCTCAATAAATTTGACCATATGAGAAGTTTAACAATCTAATTACCCCTCCAAAATAACTCGAATATTGATTTCTCCCTACAGTTGATTTGAGTTGGTTAAATCAATTTAACAGATATTGGATCGGTATCTCATGAGCGTATACCATACTAAAACCACGTCCGTTTACTCTTCAAGTGAACAACATATATGTAAGTTAAAAAGAAAACGAACCGGGTTTTCATATGGTATATGCTCACGAGACACCAATTCAATATCGGTTAAATCGATTTAACCAACTCAAATCAACCGGGGAGAAATTAATATTCGAGTTATTTTGGAGGAGGAATTAGATTGTTAAACTTCTCACAGTGTCAAATTTGTTGAGACAAAAAACCGGGTACATCTAACTCTTTTTGATAGTTTCGGGGGATATTGATCGTTTACCCTTAGGATTACCTAAAAGTTTCGATGGGGCTAAAACCAAAGTCTTCTATTTTTTATTTTAGGAAACTACAAGAGCAGATCAATAGTTGAGTATGTCCAAAGAGGATAAAAAAGTACTACTAAAATTGATCTTTACAGCACTTTCTACATATGAGATGTCATGTTATAGTTACCCCAAAAAACAAAACTAAAGTTAGCAATTGCTAATTTCGGATGGGATTATTTGGGAAACTCTAAATGGATGCATGAGGTTAAGTGGCAGACGTTATGCAAACAAAAAATTGAAGGAAGACTGGGATTTAGGATTTAGGGTACTGAAATAATTGATAGACAATAATTCTTGTTAACTAGAATATTGAAAGGAAGATACCTCAAAATATAGATTTTTTGGACCCAATAAATGTATACTCTCCTTCGTATGGTTGGCAACATATAGTTTCAGCTAGATCATTGGTAAGTAAGGGTTTTCAAAAAGAGTTGGGGATGATAGATCTATTTTAGTGTGGAATGACCCATAGATTTCAGATGTTATCATACGGTCGACTACATGGTAAGGATTAAATTTACATCTTTTTTTGAAAGTAAGCCAATTAATCAATTCAAGAACAAAATTATGGAGAATGATATTAGTCAAACAGTTTATGGTGCCTCAAAGATGCGAGCATTATACTAGGAATTCCTCTATTAAGAAGAGAGAGAAAAAATGTTTGGGGATGACATTCACTAAGGGGGTGTATTGAAATTAAAATTTGAAGTGATTTGATAAGATTTAGATTTTGAGAGATTTATGTGAGTGTTGAGGTTATTGTGGTTGATTTAAGTTGATTTTTTATTTTTTGTAACAAAATCCTAGGGTGATTTTAGGAAATTATGAACTACTATGAGATTTTGAGTGATTTATGTTTGAAGAGTGATTATTTATCTTATGAAATCAAATAAAAAGAGAGTATTTCACAAGTAAGAGATCAAGTATATATTTATATAGATCTTTCTTGATTCTTTCTACTCCCTAGTCCATACACATTTATAATTTTTGTCTTGTTTCCCTTCAACTATTGAATATCGACCAACATTTTATGCATATGGAGAAAAATAGAGTGAGAAGTGAATCTGTAATGGATTTTTCAATTACACTTTGATTATGTTGATTAAGTGGTTGACTCAAAAGATTATAATCCCCCTTTGATTTGAGTGTTAATGGAAAATTATATATGTTTAGTAGAAATTTGAGAAATTTTTCCTCAGGATAATCAACTTGGCTTTTGAATAAATTTAGTATACATTTTAGTAGTTGGTATAATATGTTTTGTCTCCGTTGTTTCTCTTAAAATGGAAGAATCGGAAAAAGCAACCAGTTTTTTTGTAGCAAATAATGTTTCTATGATGTATTAGTGGCCTTATAGTGAATTGAAGGCATATACTAGCTCTGCTAGTGCAACTGGAAGCCATTTTGTTAGGGAGGCGTCATGAACAACGATCATGTTCGTTTGCTGGTAGTTGGCGGCCGCGACCAGCGACCACGACCAAAAGTTGTTCGTTTGGTGGTTGTTGGTTCAGCGACTAGTCGCCAGCGACCAATGACTGGAATTTTAAGTCGATGGAATTGGTCGCTAGTGAATAGTCGCTAGCAACTAACGACTGGAATTGGTCGCTAGCAACCAACGACCACCAAACGAACAAGACCAGCGACCATAAAATTAATTAATTAAAAATAATTTAAATAAACAAAATTAAATTTTAAAATAATTTATTGTATAAAATATAATTACTAAAATAAATATAAAATTTTAATAAAACAAAATTTATAAATATGAAAAATAAAATTTATATTTATAATATTTTATTTTAGTTGTGTATAAATATATTTTAAATAATTAATATATAAATATGATATTATTTATTATTTGATTTTCAAAATGTTTTTGGCTAAATGTTATCAACATTTTATAATTCAAATTTACACACAATTTTTTATATCATTTTTTATAAAAAAAATTAAATAATAAAAAATAGTTGTTGTCACTGCGACTGCGAAACGAACAACACAGTGACCGGTCGCAGTGACCAATCGCAGTGACTGCCAAACAAATATAAAATTTAAATTTTGATTGCGATCGATAGTCGTTGCTGCTGGTCGCGGTAGCCGGTAATCAGCAAATAACAAAGCTAACACAACCTAAGAGACCACAATTAAATCAGATATGCATACATGTGCTTCACATGGACCATGTACGTTTGCTTTATTATGCCACTTCTGATTACTCTTACCCAAGCTTTATTTGAAGATTTTAACTAAAGTTCTATTGTCAGAGTACATCATAAGTTTTGTTGTTTGTAGAAAGCTTACTAGTGACTTCTGCATTTTCTGTTGATTACTTTTTTTATTTCTTTGCTGGTCTATGGAAATCCATGAGGTTTTCAACTTTTTTCGTTATGTTTTTGTTTCTTGAAAATTATCTTTGAGTTCTTATCTATTACACTTATGAACCCTGCAGACCAAGATGTGACAAATTTCTGATTTTCTTTTCAAGGCTCCATTACAGATGATCTTCTTTTGTTTGTGTTTATCACGGATGATGCTGTTTTTTCTTTCCACATGTTGTCGACACAAATTCTCTTTTTGAAGAACAAATATATATTTTATTTTTGAAATCACACCTTAGATGGGTGAGATTTTGAATTTTATTTTTTCAACTAAAAATCTATTCCAAATCTCCCAAAATTATGTTAAGTAGTCTTTTAACAACAAGTTATTATATTTTGAATAACAAGAGATTTATATGATTTTGATAAATTATTAATTGAATAACAGGGACTGTAAATCATTTTAAGTGATTTTGAATAAATTCTCAATTCAATAACAGAAAATTTGATAAGTGATTCAGAAATCATTGTTTGAATAACATGTGATTTTAAGAAAAAATTAGAATCACCTGAAATTCTAGTTTCAATACATCTTCCTAAATATGCGTGATACATAGTAATATCAATATATTGGGTAGAGAATAATATATCTGTATTTGATATGGGTAATCAGGAACCATATATGACTATGAACTTTAAAATAATTAAACAAGTCTAAGTGCAAAAAAAAAAAAAATGTTAGAGAAGTTGCTGATAAGACGTAAAGGAATAAGGTAAGTGTATATTCTTTTTCCTTTCTTTTATTTGATCCGCAACAAATCAATTAATAGTTTATTATTTTTTGGAACTGTAATTTTTATGGAGAAAATGATTAATTTAATACTAAATTTATCAGTTTTTGCTAAATTAAAAACAATTTTCTTTTTACTCCAAAAAAATATAAACTTTACGTTGACCACGCCAAATCAATACCACTGCTAGTCAAAGTTAACTGATGTTAAGCGTCGCTAGTGATTTTACTAACATCGATACTGATTTGGCGTGATCAACGCAAAGTTCATATTTTTTTGGAATGAGAAGAAGTTCGTATTTAATTTGGCAAAAACTAGTAAGTTTGGTATTAATTGACCATTTTCTCCTTTTTTGTTCTTTTTAATTTCTATCCGGTAGTTTTTGACAATGAATGATCTCATATTTCTCGTCATGTAAGCATTGACTTGATTTTCTGTCTATGTAAATACTATTCCAACATGTAATTTTGTAACAATATAAATTATAAATCTAAGTTCAAAATATAAGAGATTTTATATATTTAAAACATATACTTATCATTGTAACATTTTCAAAAATCTTACCAACTAAAGCAACAGCAGTAGATCTATGTTATATTGTTTATCTATTTAACTTGTATTATCTTATTATATTTTGTCTTATTTGACTCGACTTATATAAAACATATTAGGATTATACCCGCAATATAACGCGAGATTTGTTTATTTTGATTGTTTTCTAAACCGTGTTTATTTAGGTTGTTAGACCCGTGTTGATATTTTGGAATATTTTTTTAGATTTTGTTTTATAGGCCCGAAATCCGAAGTAAAATCGATCCGAATTAGAAGAACCAAAACCGACAAAATACCCAAATGTATCATAAATCTATGTACCCAAAAAAAGAAACTCAAATCGGAACCATAACCAAATTAAGAACCAAATTTAGCTTATTAGAGTTTCTCTATTAATTCCTTAAAAGTTTTTATATAAAAATATTAGAACCCAGACTCGATCTATATCGAACTGAACTGTATCCGAAAAAACAAAAATACATGAATAAGTCTTAAATCAAACAAACCAAAATACCGAATCAGAGGATCCGAACCCGACAAAACACCATAAATGGGTCCTAAATCTATCTACCTGGAAAACCGAATCCAAACCCAAATTGGAACCGAAATTATACCAGATGTATTTTTCTATTAAATCTTTGATAGTTTTGAATTTTTATATAAAAGTTTATAACGAAACCAAATTTATGCCTTTAATGGTAGTTACAAACTATATTTTAATTTTATTCTAAATTTTATAATACGTCCAAATTAAAAGTGTGTCCCGCTTTAATATGTAAAGATGTAATAATATAAATAAATAATTTGATAATAGGTTTTTTTGGCAATAATTTGATAATATGTTTAGCAGTTATTTTTTTGTCAACATGTAACCATTGGATCGACAAGCCTCGATCCATAGCCGTAGTTCTCCAATTAGAGCACGGTGGGATTCGAACTCAACATCTGGTATCTAGCTAAATTAGGGCAAGCCAACTATGCTACTTGTTTCTTGGTGTAGTTATTATTGTTTAGTTTGGATTAAAAAATAATTTAATAAGAGAAAACAGTCAATTTAATACCAAAATTACCCGTTTTTGTCAAATTAAATACGAATTTCTTCACACTCCAAAAAAAATACAAAATTTGCGTTGACCATGCCAAATCAGTATCGCTGTTAGTCAAATCGCTAACGACGGTTAACGTCAGTTAAGTTTGACTAACATCAGTACTGATTTGGTGTGGTCAACGTAAAGTTTGAATTTTTTTCGGATTGAAGAAAAGTTCGTATTTAATTTGGCAAAAACGAATAAGATTGGTATTAAATTGACCATTTTCTCAAATTTTATGGTATGATAGAAACTTTAATTGCAGATGGAGGCAACTACATTTAATTTGGATGAGATATGCCAACCATTTAAAGCCATGGTGTAGCTAATGTGGCTATGACTGTGAGACAATTAATTATGCATTATTTGAGTTCCCTCGAGCATATCAACCTTGGACTTGATCCAAAATTCCTCTAGCGATAGACGATATATTCTCAAATATGGATTTTGGTTTTTGGAGGATATTAGAAATGGTGGATAAGAGAGTTTTCTATGAATGATTTGGTACTTTCCGAAAAGAAATAATGATAATGTATTCTCAAATAAGAGCTCAGACCCATGAAAGATTGTTGAATTAAGCTTGAAAGGGATAGCTTAGAGAACAAGCTATCCAATAGATAAGATTAGTTTTTGTTTAGGAGTTATCTAAACATGTTCCTAGTAGAATTAGGAAAAGTTTTCTTATCTATAAATAAGGATATACCAATATGTGGTATGACTTATGAATTTAAGATTGTGGCTTTAGTTTTTGAGTAAGTTTTCTAAAGCAATGAAGAGAGTTATTCTTTATTAATCCTAAGTTCATAAAATCGAAATCTTTAATTCTACAATTGGTATCAGAGCTAAGGTTCTAAGGAGATCAAAACCGAGAACTAGAGATTTCAAAGACTTGTGTTCATTGATCGAGAAGAGCTTGATCACAGAGAGATATGGAAAGACTACCAATAGTCCTTTCGGGAAAGAAAGAAGGAGGAGGATCTTCTTCTTTGTAATGTCCGATGTTGAATTCAACAAACTACATTGTTTGGGCTATGAGGATGAAGATATGTCTCAAGGTATCGAAGGTGTGGGATGTTATTGGAAGCGATTCAACCGATGGTGACAAGAACAACTTGGCGATGGGATTGTTATTCTAATCTATACCCGAGACTTTGATCTTACAAGTTGGTGAACTCAATAGTGCCAAAAAGGTATGGGAGGCTATTAAAACTAAGTATTTGGGAGCTGAAAGAGTTAAAGAAGCTAGATTACAAACCCTCATGGCAGAATTCGACCGACTTAAGATGAAAAAAGATGATAGCATAGATAACTTTGTTGACAAGTTATCTGAAATTTCTTCAAAATCTGCCGCCTTAGGTGCAACCATTGAAGAATCAAAACTTGTTAAGAAGTTTCTAAAGTGTCTCCCACGAAAGAAATACATTCATATTTTTGCTTCTCTTGAGCAAATTCTAGATCTAAAAACAACAAGCTTCGAAGATATAATTGGACGTTTGAAGGCTTATGAGGAAAGAATTTTCGATGAGGAAGAAGAAGAAGCTCATGAAGAACAAACAAAATTGATGTATTCGGAGAATCAATATAGAGGAAACAACATTCTTCACTAATGTATACTACATTCCGGGTTTGAAGTGTAATATTATTAGTCTAGGACAAGCAACGGAATCGGGTTGTGATATAAGAATGAATGGTGAAGACTTGACAATGTATGATCGAGATGGACAATTGATTCTCAAGGCTAAAAGGTCACGAAATCGTCTCTACAAAGTGAAAATGGAGGTAAAATAACCACGAGTATACTTGGGAGAAGTAGATGAGTCGAATAAGTGGCATGCTTGTTTGGGACATATAAACTTTGAGACGATTAAAAACATGATCAACAAAGAACTTGTCAAAGGAATTCCAAAAGTTAAGATAGAGAAAAAGGTGTGTGGTTCGTGTTTACTTGGAAAGCAAACTCGACATGTGTTTCCACAAGCAACAACTTACCGAGCTGAAGGGATTCTTGAGCTAATACATGGAGATCTTTGTGGACCAATAACTCCAAAGATAGCAGCAGGAAATCGTTACATCTTTGTTCTCATCGATGATCATTCAAGGTATATGTGGACTATTTTGATGAAAGAAAAAAGTGAAGCCTTCGACAAGTTCAAGAAGTTCAAAGAAAACATTGAAAAGGAAAGTAAAGAAAGGATAAGATTATTCCGAACTGATAGAGGAGGGGAATTCCTATCTAAAGAATTTGGTAATTATTGCGAGAACATGGGAATCAAATGACAACTTATAGCACCTTATACACCTCAACAAAATGGTGTTGTAGAGAGAAGGAATCGAACTTTGATGGAGATGACTAGGAGCATGATGAAGCATATGAGAGTGCCTACTTATCTTTGGAGAGAAGCTGTTCGTCATTCAACATATCTATTGAATTAAATAGCATCGAGAGCAATCAAATAAAAGACTCCTTATGAACTTTTTCGAGCAAGGAAACCGAATATCAATCATCTAGAGATCTTTGGATGTATTTTTTATGCAAAGTTCGAAAGTCAACACCTAAAGAAGCTTGATGATAGATCACGAGTTCTTGTACATCTTGGTACTGAACCCGGATCAAGGCATATCGATTGTTCAATTCTACAACTCAAAAGATTGTTGTTAGTAGAGATGTCATCTTTGATGAAACTAAAGGTTGGAATTGGGATTTAGAGACACAAGACCAACAAGGAAATCTCGATGTGGTTATTGAGGATATGAGTC
Organism: Lepidium africanum; assembly: GCA_900406405.1. Taxonomy (NCBI): domain Eukaryota; kingdom Viridiplantae; phylum Streptophyta; class Magnoliopsida; order Brassicales; family Brassicaceae; genus Lepidium; species Lepidium africanum. Next base: position 21,153 of record OVAX01000762.1, on the reverse strand, counting down.
TTCGATACAATAGAAGTTTCAAAGAGAATGATGACACTCAAAGAAAGCATCATTTCGGTAGCCCTAAAACTATAAAAACAGAGAAAACTTTGGAAGAAGGAGCTGAAACTCGTGAGGATTTGGTAGAAGAAGAGGTTGAAGATGTTCAAACGGAACAACAAGAAGAAGAAGCTACTTGTTCGACGAGTTTGAGATGTTCTCAACGAGTAAGCACAAAGCCAAATTATTTGGATGACTATGTTATGCTTTCAGAGGAGGAAGGATCAAGACTACTCTTATGTCTTAAGAAGAACCTCAAAATTTCGAAAAAGTAAAGGAGATGAATGTATGGATAGAAGCTTGCAAAGAAGAAATCGAGTCTATAATCAAAAACAAGACTTGGAATCTTGTTGATCTTCCAAAAGGTGCAAAAGCTATAGGATTGAAGTGGATATTCAAAATCAAGAGAAATTCCGATGGGAGTATTAACAAATACAAGTCAAGACTTGTAGCTAAATGATATGTTCAAACTCATGGAATTGATTATGAAGAAGTGTTTGCACCGGTTGCTAGACTTGAAACAATTCGATTGCTTGTTAATCTTGCCTCATCTCGTGGATGGGAAATACATCATCTTGATGTGAAAACTGTTTTCTTCATGGAGAATTGAAAGAAACAGTTTATGTTTCACAACCCGAAGGATTCGAAGTAAAAGGTAGTGAAGAGAAAGTCTATAAGCTCAACAAAGCCTTGTATGGATTAAAACAAGCACCAAGAGCTTGGAATGACAAGCTAAATCAAATCCTAAAAGAGCTTAAGTTCGAAAGATGTACAAAGGAACCATCCGTATATTGCAAGGTCTTATAGGAGAATGATAGATCGATTATTGCCGTTTATGTCGATGATCTATTTGTCACGGGTACAAATACAAGTATCATAACCGAGTTCAAGCAAGAGATGGCTTCTAAGTTCGAGATGAGTGATCTAGGAAGATTAACTTATTATCTTGGGATAGAAGTAAGAAAAAATAAAGATGAGATTGTCTTGAATCAACGCAGATATGCCATTAAAATCCTTGAAGAAGCTGGGATGAGTGACTGTAACTCAGTTCAAACTCCAATGGACTCCGATTTGAAGCTTGCGAAATCCGAAGGTGAAAAAGAAATTGATGCCACAAGTTTTAGGAAGACCATCGGATGCTTACACTATCTACTTCATACAAGACCAGATTTAAGCTATAGTGTTGGTGTTCTTAGTCGGTATATGCATAGTCCAAGGGAGTCACATGGAGCGGCTTTGAAGCAATGTCTTCGATACCTAAAGGGAACAACGTCTCTCAGACTCATTTCTAAGAAAACGAAGAATGAAATACCGACTTTAATTGGTTACAGTGATAATAGTTTCAACGTTGATTTGGAGATGGAAAGAGTACAACTGGACACATCTTCTATTTTGGAGATAGTCCGATCTCATGGTGCTCACAAAAGCAAGAAATAGTTGCATTGTCATCATGTGAAGCCGAATTTATGGCTGGAACCGAGGCAGCAAAGCAAGAAATTTGGCTTCAAGAGTTGCTAAGTGAAGTCACGAAGACACCAAGTCAAAGGGTCATCATTCGAATTGATAACCGATCGGTAATAGCTCTTACGAAAAACCCGGTGTTTCATGGAAGGAGTAAACACATACACACAATGTATCATTTTATTTGAGAATGTGTTGAGAATGGTTTAATTGAAGTCGAACATGTACCCGGAGATCAACAAAAGGCCAACATTCTCACAAAAGCACTTGGTCGAATTAAATTCAAAAAGGTGAGAGATCTCATTGGAGTAGAAGACACTATCAAAACCGATTTCAAACTTAAGGGGGAGAATGTTGAATTAAGCTTGAAAGGGATAGCTTAGAGAACAAGCTATCCAATAGATAAGATTAGTTTTTGTTTAGGAGTTATCTAAACATGTTACTAGTAGAATTAGGAAAACTTTTCTTATCTATAAATAAGGATATACCAATGTGTGGTAGGACTTATGAATTTGAGATTGTGGCTTTAGTTTTTGAGTAAGTTTTCTAAAGCAATAAAGAGAGTTATTCTTTATTAATCCTAAGTTCATAAAATTGAAATCTTTAATTCTACAGAGATGGTAAGATTAGCAATAACACATGATGATATATGGTGTCATGCTCAATGTGGAGCTCAGGTGAACATATAAAAATGCATAATTCACATAATTTTTCTTTGGATGTACTTTCAAGACCAATGACAGTATCGATGCTATGTGGACAGGTCTTGAAAAGTGTTCGAATATTTTTCAGATCTTGGTGAATATGCTTTCCGGATGGAGTTGATGGTCTATGCATGAGGCTCGAGGAATCATAATGAGTCTCTCATCTTGTCATTTAGTGTTTGAAGCGATCATTTAGTCGATGTCATATCTGAAGATAATGGAAATGGTGATTGTTTCAGATTGTTTATAAATTTTTAAAAACGGTAACAAATATAAACCAATGACTAACTTTTAACCCTTACTTCAAATATTTTGTACTCTTAAGAAGTTATATAACCAGCTTTGTATTTTTTTTAATTCCTAGGTCATATTTTATTTAAATTTTCAAATTCGGGTACTTCGCTTAGCCCTAATTGTTTTCCGAAAATTTATAGATATTGTTCCATAAATTGGGATCATTACATTTTGATCTTTTGAGCATCCAGGTTCGACCTTGCTGTTCTCCATGTAAAATAAAATAGTGAGACCCGACGACGAAGAGAAAGAATGTATTACATTATTGATGAAGCTTATGAAACCCAACAACCACACAACAGTCATGATGTGGATAACTAAAAACAAATCAATCTATAATGACAAAAGATTAATGGACCAACTTGTTAGCGACAACTTTTACAAGAGATGAGATGTATTCCTCTACTTGTTCTTTGTAGAATATGAACTGGGCCTCTAGTCCAGATATAAATATGGACTTAGCGAGAAACCCAAAATGTAACCAATCTCCAAACCAGAGGTCCCATATTGACCCCACAGAAACAGAGTGAAAACCTCAAGAAAAACCTATTAGCCTTCTTTCCAGCTGAGAGCAGAAGCAGAGAAAGAGAGAGTAAGAGAGAGAGAAAGTGAGTAGCTTCTTCTTCTTCCTCCTCTTCTCCAAAGGTTCTCTCATGGGGATTCCTTCTCTGCTTCTCTCTCTTCACATTTCTCAACCAACATTCTTCTTCTGACACTCAAACACACCCTGCAAGTCTGCATCTTTCCCACACCAAATGCTCTTCAACCTCGCCGGCTAAATCAAGCAACACCAAGTCAAAATGGCTCTTCAAAACTTCACCAACACCATCATCCTTGTCTGCCTCTTCTTCACACTTGTTGAAGCCAATAAATCCCTAAATCTCACTCTCCCTCACCAACATCCTTCTCCTGATTCCGTCGCTCTCCATGTTTTAAGGTAATAGAACTTACCCCTCTCTACTTCATTCCACATTCTCCCGGAAAAATTCCTAAAAAGTCTTCATTTCAACTCACAGGGCAGTCAATGCATCTCTTTCACGGAGGCAACTAGGCTCATCTTCCTCCTCCTCCTCCTCTTGCCGTACCGGAAACCCAATCGACGACTGCTGGAGATGCAGCGACTCAGACTGGTCTTCAAACCGTCAACGACTCGCCGAGTGTGCAATCGGCTTCGGACGCGGCACTATGGGCGGCAAAAACGGCAAGATCTATGTCGTAACAGACTCATCAGACAACAATCCAGCAAATCCAACACCAGGAACACTCCGTTTCGGCGTAATCCAAGAAGAGCCTCTCTGGATCGTCTTCGCTTCAAACATGTTCATCAAATTGAAACAAGAACTCATTTTCACCAGCTACAAAACCATAGACGGACGTGGATCAGCAGTACACATTACCGGAAACGGATGCTTAACTCTGCAATATGTTCAACACATCATTATCCACAACATTCATATCTATGACTGTAAACCTTCAGGAGGCGCAACTGTCGCTTCTTCACCCACACACGCCGGAAAAAGAGGTACATCAGACGGTGACGGGATCTCAATTTTCGGATCTCAAAAGATCTGGATCGATCATTGCTCGTTAAGCCATTGCACCGACGGGCTTATAGATGCAGTAATGGGTTCCACGGCAATAACAATTTCGAACAATTACTTCACGCACCATGACGAGGTTATGCTTCTAGGTCACGACGATAGCTACACACCTGATACAGGGATGCAAGTGACAATAGCGTTTAATCATTTTGGACAAGGGCTTGTTCAGAGAATGCCAAGATGTCGAAGAGGTTATATTCATGTTGTTAACAATGATTTCACTACTTGGAAGATGTATGCTATTGGTGGTAGTGGTAATCCCACCATTAACAGCCAAGGAAATCGTTACTCTGCTCCTTCTGATCCTAGCGCCAAAGAGGTAATTTATTTTCACAATTTTCCTACTACCCATATCGAAAAATCTTTCCTTTTTAATCTTTGAAACATTTTCTGAAACAGTATCATCATCTTTATTAGGGCTCTTTATGCTTTTTAGGTTTAGTGTGTCTCACTGTCTTGTAGAGAGAGATTGTAGGCTTTTTACCATAGAGGTGACTTGTGAGTGAACAATTTACTTTTTGTTGCATAATTGACCAATAAGGCGCTTTCATTTAGGTGATTTTGCTGAGAAAATGTTAGAGAATGGTCCAATCTTCTACAATTCCAGGCATAGACAGTTGTCAATCTTTTGGTAGGAGCTAAAATATCTGGAAATATCCGGTTAATTTATAATGTAATTGGAAAACAAAAAGTTAAAGAATCTTTTTTTTTTGTTAAATTAGAATTTGGGTTCTCAAGGAATGAGACAGTGATGGTATGTGCATAGTATAATAGTGCATGACAGCCATGTGAGCTGCTTCTTCTTCTTCTCTGTCCACACACTTTTTTCTCTTCTTGTTGTTTTGATTCCGCCACGCGCGGCGGCGGCGCGTGAAACAGACATTAGCTTACTGATTGGTGGAAATTTTGGGAACAGGTGACGAAGCGAGTGGACTCGAAAGATGATGGTGAATGGGCGAGTTGGAATTGGAGATCAGAAGGAGATTTAATGGAGAATGGAGCTTTCTTTGTAGCCTCTGGCGAATCAGTGAGCTCATTGTACTCTAAGGCTTCTAGTGTGGACCCTAAAGCTGCTTCTTCTGTAGACCAGCTCACTCGAAACGCTGGCGTTTTTGGCGGTCCCAGGTTCTTTTCCCTTTTTACCCTTCCTATTTTTTTTTTTTTTTATTTTTTGATTTTTCTTATCCATTCAATAAACTTTTTTTTTCTTATAAAGAAAAAAAGATGCATGATCTATCATTTTCGGTGCTTAATAAACTAAATTAGCTGTGAAAGCGCGTGATTAGCTAATGATTTGCTTCTGTCGTCGAGACAAAAACAAATAATTCTTGTGGAGTCTAGTTACTTGTCATAATCATAAGTATAGAGGTTGTTTAGGTCGTTAACTTGTAACCTAAGAATATAGAGTAATAAATTAGTTGTATCAGTTAAACTATGATTAATACGGAAATAATTTGAATTAGAAACATAAATATACAATTTGAGTAATTCGTTTAGTTCTTTGAAAAAAGTAGCTCATTGAGAATATCAAATGTTAGAATTTTGGCAATATTCAGGAATTCAATTAGAAGCACGTGATGATCTGCTTGGGGAACCGACCAACTTGACTAATGTCTAAATTAAAAAATCCCCACTTGTCTATTTAATTCCTGAAGTTGCCAGTATCATATGTTGTTGTCTCTTTGGGATTATGGACGGTCGAAATGTCTGTCATCGTTTTAATTAAGTCATTCACAATAATGCAACTACATTTTGATACATTTGTATGTAAACATACATATAGGGCTTTGTCTTCTAACTCAATTTAAGATACAAATAGCCAAATACAAGTAATGATGTCACTATTATAGAAAATGAGGACCATTAGGTAGAAAGGTGATTCCTTTTTTAATTATGGACCCATTCATAAGTCCTTTTAAATCCCATTAATGTATCCCTTGACTTTAGTTTTTGTTTTTCGTTAGCAATTAGTTATATAACTGGAGTTAGACTCTAGTCACGTCATTTCGTATGGTAAGAATCTAGAATTTAGATATTGTAATATTGAGATATGTTTTGGTAATGTTGTAGGGATGATGAAGGTCAGAGTGGCAATTCTTATTCTCCGTTTGGAGGAGGTGGCGACTACGGCGGAGGATCTGCCGATTTCGGTGGTACGACAAGAGGAAGCAGCAGCGACGACAACAATTTCTTTGGGATGATATTTGGTAGCGATGCATCGCCTAGGCCTCGTTTAACATTATTATTATTATTATTGTTTTCTTTATCAATGATTTTGGTTTTTCCAACATCAACTCTATTATTGTGGTAGACGGGAAGGATAACTAATAGGATTTGGACCCTTCAATTGATTGGTTTTTGGTGTAAAGTGTCTCTCCATTATTTTCGTACTTTTCTTTTTGTTCAATTCACAACAATACAAAACCGAAATGGGATTTGTCAAAGACTAACTTTGTCTCATCGAATCGAATGCATTGGTTCATTTCATCAGCATCTCACGTTTTCTTCTTTCTATTACTCCACTATTTATCTTTTAATGTCTTTATTAAAAATACTACATTGTGGAAAGGAAAATGTCTTTAGTCTAATATGTTTATTTATGCAGTAATTTTTTGTTAAAATTTATTTTCAACAAATCATAGTTGAAAATCAAAATCTGTGGATTGAATTTAAAAAAAAAGTAAAAATTACTGAAAAGAAAAAGAATATATTGTCATAATGCATCATCTATGCTTGTAAACACTTAGGTCCTACAAAGTATTGCAGAAGCTGCAATGAATAGCACTAAATTTATCTTCTATGACATTATCTGGTCGGCAGACATATGGATTCATATTCCCGGTCGCCATGTACAAAGGACCAAAAAGAAAAGAACAAACAAATAAATAAATTATTAGAGTTTCTAAAAGTAATAATTTAGAAAAGAAAGATAGCTAAATAGTCATCAATGGGATTTAGTTAGCAGCTAGAGAAGCAGCTTCTTCAAGTCGCTTCCATGTCAATTCTCTTTGTTCCAACAACTCACTTGCCTTGGCTTCGTTCTCGAGATATTGTTTCTCACACTCCTCAAAGAGCTCATTGTCCATTTCCACAAACATTCTTCTAACATTCTCAGAGAGACCGTGCACTGCTTGGTTCCAATGTCCTTTCATGTTCCTCTCCAATGCTTCAAAGATTATTGGGAAGATCACGTCTTTGTTCTGAGCAATCAAGCCTACTATATGTTCATTGTTCCACAAGAAAAGAGCTCTCTCTGCCACCTGCATTCCTCACATCTCTTATCAACAATCACAACATAGCTCAAAATGTATGGACTTGTTCTATCTTATGTCAATTTCACTGAATAAGTAAGAACTAACCTGAAAGTGTGCGCTATTAAGACATCTTCCAATCTGTGTAAACAGAGGAACAACACATTGCTGAAACTCTGAGGGCTCTGTGGCATCCAAGACTTCTTCCAACTCTCCTAAGAACAGAACTTCCTTTTGACAATTCGTAAGCGGCCAATACTTCAACAACCCGCGGATCACTGTATCAGCCAATTTGTAATCTTTCTCCACAAACTGTGTCACACAATACGCCAACTGCTGGTGAAAAACCGAGATACCCTTAGTCTTATGAAGTGGCAAGATGGCTTTCACAAGATACAACCTATGCTCCTCTCTCATAGGTACTGTAAATCCATTTATTACACTTCCTAGGATCTCTAGTAATTCTCCAATGCCAATGCACCTCTCAGTCTCATACAAGAACTTGTAGAAAATGTTATAAATCGAACACCTAATGAACGGGCGGTGGAATATGAACTTCCCATAGATCCTGTGAAGAACAGTTTTCAAGTATTCCCTCTCCCTAGGATCCTCAGAGTCAAACAAATCGAGTAATTTCGCAACAAATGTGTGATTGATGAACTTTTTCGCAGTTTTAGGCTCGATTTCTGAAGACACTACATACCGCAAAAGAAGCTCGTAAACAAGCTGCAAATGAGGCCACCATGGCTCAAGATAAGGCTCTTCTTCTTCAGGATCACTTCCTTCAGGAGGAGCTCCAGTGTTCTCATAGTGTGCAGGTGGGAGACACCGGAAAATGTTAGCTGAAACCATTCTAATGAGCTCGCTTTGCATCGTCTCATTAACTTTACCAGACGAAGAGTGAAGGAAATCAACCAATTCGAGAAGTGTCTGTCTTTTGATCTCTTTCTCGCGAGGCATTATCAATGTATCAGAGAAATCGCAGTGGCAAGAACACATGTGAGCCTTCTTCATGAAGAGGAGAGGTCGATCTGAGGAAGACACGTCCTTTAACATTGGAAGTACTTCAAGGGTCGGTGTGGATGTGAAAATTGGGTGATTTGACGTCTGCGCAGGAGATGGAGCCGTCGACTGAGATTCGCCATTTGGAACAGACGACGAAGCGGCGGTAGTGGTGCGGCTGGCGCGAACCACATTGGTACCGGCAAAGTTGTTATCTTGGTGATGTTGATCTGATTTGTTGAATTTCTTCTGACCCATTTTTATGATTTTGTTGAACATCTTCGATTTTGATTCAAAATGTAATCTTTTGTATGCTCTTATGCAAATGGATGGATCAAAGCCCTAGAAAGAAAAAAAAAGATTCGTTATAAGAGAAAAATGAGATTCTTTTGTTTTGTTTCATGAAAAATTAGAACGAGAAGATGACGACAAACAAAAAGTTTTACCTATAATAAAGCCGATGAATCCAGGTGAAATCTGAGATCGGAGATAGAGAAAGAAGCATTAGTCCAACCGTAACGTTGAAGACTGTTCTTCAGGCAAGACCAGAAACCGAGAGAAAATCATGTGAGAATGAAGGAGGAGATCAAATTCTGGGACATGTATTTTTAACCATTTTCAAGAAGGATTATAATTAATTATTGATTAGCTCTGGTAAAAAATAAATTCATTTTCTTGTTTCTATCTGAATTAAAGATATTATTCAATTAAATTTCTGTATTAGCAAGCACACTTCTAGGATAAGATTTTCTCCACACAAAAGTTTCCGTATACATTTTTACCAAAAATAAAAAGTTTGCATATACATAATATAACATTTTAGAAGTAGTAAATCAATTATTATGCCAACTAAACATGCCTATGTCACGCAGTGGTTTGTTGGACCCGACAATTTGTCTCCAAAAATTCTACTCTAACCATTTACATACAAACTGGTTTTCTAACGAAAGGATTCATATAGATGGGCCTGGTGACCAAAGAGCTAAAGCTTTCAGCAACTACGCGTGATGTAACTGACCAACAAGGTCAATGTTTGACTAGGCAAGTACTACTAATGAAGAGAAGGAGCCACGTGTCATGCAGCTTCATTGTGTAACTGTACATGCAAATATCCCACGTGTCTCCACTCTGCCACTGCATGCATGTAATGTAACTCCAACATTTTCTTTACCTCAAACTCATCTTTATATTCACATAAAGCCATTGACTCTCTAAGGCCACCTCAAAAACAAGACCCATCTATAACAGCAGCGATCGATCATGGTGGCTACCACCTTAGCGAAGCTAATTGCATGCATCATCTTCTTCCACCATGTGGTAGCTTCTGTTGAGGACCTCACTATACGTCAAGTCACGGACGACCACGGTCGACGAGTAGTCTCAAATCTACTCGGGACTCACACGGAGAGCAAATTCCGGATTTTCATGTCGGACTACGGCAAGAGCTACTCCACGAGAGAGGAATATGTTCACCGCCTCGGTATATTCGCCAAAAACATTCTTAAAGCGGCGGAGCATCAGATGCTCGACCCCACCGCCGTCCACGGAGTCACTCGGTTCTCTGACCTCACCGAAGAGGAGTTCACGAGGATGTACACGGGAGTAGCTGATGTTAGCGGCAGTCGTGGTGGTACAGTTGGAGCAGAAGCACCTAAGATTGAAGTCGAGGGATTGCCCCAAGATTTTGACTGGAGGGAGAAAGGTGCAGTTACTGATGTCAAGGATCAAGTATGTTTTTTCTCTATTATCATATCTTGGATTTGCCTTAAGGCTTAGATTTTAAATTGGATTGTCTAATCAATTGGTTGTGAGTTAGGGAAGTATCTTTGTCAAGTTTTAACTGTGGTTACATGTGCAATTACAAAGTCTTTCTAAACTGGAATTAGGGGTTTATGTTGTTATAGATAGGGTCTTGTTGGTCTAATCTTTAGAAGAAAAAAAATTGGTGGTATGTTGAAGGGTTTGCTTTAATAGAGGGGTTATAGATGCTTATGTTGTTATAGATGCTTAATTTATAATAAAAGTTCTGTTTATGTTGTTATAGATGGTTAATTTATTATAAAAGTTCTGTTTGGGGTTAATTTGATGTCATGTGTGGATGTGAAGGGTTCGTGTGGATCGTGCTGGGCTTTTAGCACAACGGGAGCAGCTGAAGGAGCCCATTTTGTGTCTACGGGGAAGCTACTCAGTCTTAGCGAGCAACAACTGGTCGATTGTGACAAAGTGGTCTGTTATATTAAGCTCAATAATCATTGATTTATCTGTCCGACTTGATCCTGATTTGTTTGTAATATGAGAATTTATGTGGCATATATATAGTGCGATCCAAAGGACAAGAAAGCATGTGACGATGGATGTGGTGGGGGACTGATGACAAATGCCTACGAGTATTTGATGGAGGCAGGAGGCTTAGAAGAGGAAAAATCATATCCTTACACTGGAAAACGAGGTCATTGCAAGTTCGATCCTAAAAAGGTTGCAGTAAAAGTTACAAACTTCACGACTATACCACTTGATGAGAACCAAATGGCAGCAAATTTAGTACGACATGGTCCCTTAGCAGGTGATTCTGAAGCCAATATATATATGTGTTTTGAAGTGTGTTATAGAAACAATGACTAAACGTTGTGTTGTGATTACAGTTGGATTAAACGCAGTGTTCATGCAGACGTATATAGGAGGAGTTTCATGTCCACTTATATGCAGCAAGAAAAGGGTTAATCATGGAGTACTTCTTGTTGGATACGGATCAAAAGGTTTTTCAATATTGCGGCTAAGTAATAAACCTTATTGGATCATCAAGAACTCTTGGGGTAAGAAGTGGGGAGAGGATGGGTACTACAAGCTGTGTCGTGGCCACGATATTTGTGGGATTAACTCGATGGTCTCTGCTGTAGCCACTCAAGTTTCATCATAGATGGGTCTTCTCCTTTTTTAAGGAGACTCCTATATGTTATGTTTTCACTGGCTCTTGCCTTTTAGTTTAGAGTTTGATTACGTCTTAAGGAGTGGAAGTATCATCCTAGATGTGGCCGTTGGCTTGTGGTAACAATGGATGATTTATATTAGTCGATCACCTAATCGTTGCGTGGTGAGACAAAAGTCAAATTTGCTACGTCAAAGGATGATGTTAGCTTATATTCTGAGCATTGGCTTGATGTCTAATTTGATCAGCTAACACTCAAATTGAGGTTTTAGGCCTTTACATTTGTTGAGTTTTAGGCCTTTATATTTGTTGAGTTTTAGGCCTTTATATTTGTTGAGTGGGCTACTCGTATAATTTTCTGGATCTATCCTCTATTAGTCTGACAAAAGATATGAACCAAGCAAATTTCTATTAGACGTCTGCTAACCAAAAAAGCAAAGAATTCCACAAACTAAGAAACCGACACAATCACAACAAATTCTAAATTCTAAATTTCATTGTTCTGACCCATTAGTTTAAAAAATTTCTTAAAAGATAACAAAAACGATTGTATAGATTTTTAAATTTTTATGATGTGAGTATTAAAAAAATTATATTTTCTATGAAGTTTTAAATATTTTAGGTACGCTACGTGGCTTTCTAGTCGAAAAATCTTAGAATTTGGTTCTAGTCGGAGGAAACTACGCACAGTACCAATGAATTAATTTATTTTTATTTTTATGAGATGTAGCTCTCTCTTTTTTTCTCCATTTCTTTCAATTTCTTTTCTATATCTAATGTCTAAAGAATGAGATCAAACCATGTTTTCTTATTTAAACATCTTATAATTATAAAGAGTTTTACATAATACATATTATTGAAAAGATTCGTGCTAGGTCGTGTGCGTCAATCTTAGAGCATGATTAAAGGAAACAATTTCTTAGATTAAAATAATCAAAAGTGAGGGGAGAGAAGGAGAGAGGGTTTCTTAAATAAGAAATCTAAAAGTTGGGTTTCTAATGACGTGGCGGATTCTGATTGGTTGGTTGTGTTTTTATTTTATTTTTATTTTTTTTCATTTGACAAAAAAAAAATAATAAAAAAAAAAAAAGAAACCCAAATGGGTTTCTCCGTTAATCATGCTCTTATGCTACAATAAATATATAAAAAGAAGCGCTTGTAGTTTTTTTTAGTATCAGAAGCGCTTGTAGTTGTAAGCAACAAAACATTTGTGTATTTATGGGGTTGTATTTGCTTAGAGTCCATAATTCAAAAAGAACTCAAAAATATATATTCTATTGTAAAAATATGAAATTTTTTGAATAAAAGGGTCCACATTTAAGAAAAAATATCCAAAAATATTTTAAACCTAATTAATAATAGAATAATAGGGTCCAAATTTATAAAAAGAGCAAAATTTCTTTTTAACATAGTTAATTACTAAATTTTGGATCATTTTATAATTTTGGGTTCCTTTAAATCATATTTTACTAGAAAAAATTCAGGCACTTTAAAATATAATATAGATAAAAATGTTTTTCGTATTTTACCTAAAATACTTAAAAAGTATATGACTGGGCTGCTATTGATGCCTCCATTAATCAAAATATAGATAATTTGAATAAATAAAAAGAGAAAATATACAAAAATGGCTAAGAAATTGACAATTCAGGTTGCCAAATATTGTTGATGTTTGTTGTCGTAATATGGAAAAAGACGTGAGAGTAGGTCCCAGAAATGCTGATCGGGTGCTAGGCAAGAGTATCCCACTATCAAGATTTTCTTCTTTTACTAATCTCTCTTCTCTTCTTTTTTTCCTTTTATTCTTAGTGTTATTAAACTTTCAGATTTTCAACCCCTAAAAAGACAACAAAAGTTTGTTTCAAAATCACAAGTGCGAACTCTAAACCACTTTCTTATAAAGTTTCACTTTCGGCGTTCTTTTTGATGGGTTTAGACAAAAGCTTATCCATCTTTGTGAACACAGAACTTGTGTCTCGTCTAGTTGTAACTATAATACGATTTAAAACCATATGTAATTCCATTCACAATTTATAATGTTTTATCCAAAGTTGGCACAAAGTTATTTGTAAATTAAAAGAAAGAATAGAAAATTTTCGTGTTATAAACAATAGTTCGGGGATTATACTCAGAATCTTTTTTCCTAAGACATAACTAAACAGTTGAGTTAGGTAAGTTAAGCTAGACGGGTTGAACTAAATCGTATTGACCTAGAAACATATTTTTAGTTGGAATAAACTAAACGTATTGACCTAAAACCATATTTTTAGTTGGAATACAATATGAATAAAACCTTATGAAATCATTATATTCACAATCTATACAAGGTTAATTTATCCGGTTTGAAAGCGACATGTAGACATTGACAGTTTGAAGAAGTTAATCATTTTTAAACATCGATTACAACTTTGGACATTAACAAATGTTAAAACATCGAAATCCTAACAAAGAAACAAAATCATTTCATCAACTGCGGTGTCGGTAGTTCAACTAGGTGTAATGGTTGTCCACGAGAAAAGAAGTGAGTGTTTGACGGTAAGGAAAATACCAATATTATTCTTGTTTCCGATGCAACTAAATTATGGACCTATGTGTCATTTGACCTTAACATGCATTACACTAAGTTTAACAAACCTTTGGTTAACTAAATGTCACCAACTAAATGAATTCCCTTTACCATCCATTTAACTTTAATATTTTTTTGTCAGCAATTAAATCAACAAAATTTTATCCATAACTCAAATTCCACGCATAATCTAGTTTTTTTGCATTTATAATAGAAAATAATCGAACCCCATATAACAGAACCATTAGCTTAGACTTTTAACGGAGAAAACCTGTTTAATTTATCTTTTTATCATCTAAACTTCAAAGAATACAAAGCTAAGGCAAAATAATAAATAGTGTTGAATATATTAATATGTCAAAATAAGATTGCACAATTTGAAATGAAAACACAAGAAACTGAAATTACAACTCAAAACACTACCCCATGCCACTACGAATCAAAATTCATGACCAAAGTATATAACAAAAATTAGAAATATACGGAAACCATAGTATTTTTTTTATCAATATTAGATTATAACTGGTCGTTCCATTAACCAAATTCCTATATAATATAGGTAGTGAGACTTGATCCTATATATGCAAGTGCATCTATCTATTGGTGTACTTACCACCTGCTATTGGATTAAAGGCAACCACCCACTGGACTAAAGAATCGTTATTCATGATTGTATAAACTCACATTAAACCTATTGAGTTTATTTTATTCAGATTTTTTTTGAAAGAGACTTACAGAGGAAACTGTGAGGCAATCAAAATGCCTGTTACATATTCTTTTTCTACTAATGTAAAGTTTAGCTTCCAAATGTTGGATCCCTTTTTTATTTTTGTCAAATATTAGATCGGTAATGACCCGATCCATAACCTAAAGTCTACCTCTAAAATCCATTTTTAATCTACTAGTGTAGTGGAGAGGAATCGAACCCCAGTGGTTGAGTCTTGAACAAGATCATCCTAACTACCACACTGATAGTAAGTCGGCGTTGGATTTCTTAGTTTCCTAATTTGGCAAGATAGAATTTCAGTGGCTTTCTACTTTTTATAATTTTTGTGGAAACACGACTCTAAAACGCCTAGATAGAAACCTTTTAAACATATTTAGATTGTGATGAAAAGCATTTTGTAGAGACAAGGAACAAAATCGATCAAAACTTGATAAAATTCATTTATTTAACGAGAAAAAAATTAATTGTATTTGGTCAAGTGATTGAACGTCACTTATATTATTTTTTTGCTCATATTTACTCTAGATAATATATTAGGGGTTTAAGGATTGCCATGAGTTGGACTTTATCATTCTAATTGTGACTAAGAAGTAAAAAAAGCGAACAAGTTAGAATTTAAGGCAACATTTCTCGATCAAGGAACAAAGTTAGACACAACCCACCAAAAACGAAATCCCTCTATGCAAAGAACCATAGACTAACAAACAGAAAATAGAATAAATCTTTATATCTAATAAAAGTGTAACATTAACTTAAATACCGTGTTATATTGTCTGTTTTGGATTATGTCGTATTATTACTAGGATATTCTCACATAATATTTGTCACACAATATTTGTATCTATCATTATCTTTATATTTAATAAAAACAATTAATTAATATGTATTATAATTAATAAAAACAAATACGAATTGAACTAATATTTGTTAATAAACTATTCTAGATAATCTTCTAATTAATTGGCTATTTAAACAAGAAAAATTGGACGAGATAGGAATTAATAGATTATCTTCAAAATTAATTCTAAAAACTCAATTGATTGTTTAAAAAATCAATTTGTGATTTTGGCTTGAAACATGAATTATTAGATTATCTTATCTCTATCTCTATATATAATAAAAACATACCATTAACTTAAACATTGTGTTATATTGTCCATTTTGGACTAGGCCGTATTTGTTAATAGGAAATAATTGTCACATTATATTTGTTAGACGATATTTGTATCCATTATTATCTGTTATAATAAAAATAATTATTATTATCTCTTGATAAGATTCTATAATTGATGAGTTATTATTATTATCTAAATAATATTATTAGTCTGTATTTATCTATATGTTTTTACTTAAATATTATTAGTTTGTAATCTAACAAACTAATTTTTTTGGATAAAAATCTAATAAATTAATATTACTTGCCAAATTATAATCTCTTGAACGTAAGGTTATAATTTCTTTGAGAATGATATTTTAGTAAAAAAAAATATTCTAAGGTTAAACTAATATTACTTGATGTCTAAGTTAATCTAACAAACTTCATATAATCTCTTATAAATAAAAGCATAGCATTAACTTAAACACTACGTTATATTAGTGTGTTTTGGTCTAGAAGTATTGTGACAAATTTATTATCTCTTATATAATAAAACTGCAGTACTAACTGATTTGTTTTTTTTTCTAATGATAAAAAACAATTGTTTATCTATTCATAAGATTTGATAAGATTCTTTTAACTAATTATTATTACATTATAATTTTGTTTTAACTTTAATATATAAAAATTTGTTTTGACTTTAATATATATAAATATTATAATTAAATATAAGGGAAAAATATCAATTTAACACTGAACTTACCAAAAAAGTAAACTTGAATCCTGAACTCCGGCAATGATTTATTAAACCTCAAAGTTTTCGTTGACTTCTAATTAAATACTCAACTTTAAGTTGACTAAGCTAATTGAACCTCGATGGAAAACCCAAATCGAAAATTTCTCAAAATTCGAAAGTCAAATCAATTTTTGAAAGTTTGATTCGGTTCTTATATTCTTTTTGAAGAACCCTTAAGCTTATTTTTTTTCTTTCAAGAATGAGTTCAAATTCTTCGGGTTTGAAATGTTGTCCTGAAAGAAACGAATTTGAGCTCATTCTTGAAAGAAAAGGCAAAATAAGCTTAGGGGTTCTTCAAAAGGAAGATAAGAACTGAATCAAACTTTCAAAAATCAATTTGGCTTTCAAATTTAAAGAAAATTTTGATTTGGGTTTTTCGTCGGGGTTTAATTGGCTTAGTCAACTTAAAGTTGATGGTTTAATTAGAAATCAACAAAAAAATTTGAGGTTTAATAAATTCTTGCCGGAGTTCAGGGTTCAATTTTATTTTTTTGGTAAGTTCGGTGTTATATCAACAATTTTCCCTTAAATATAACAAAAATTAGTTATAATAAAAACGGTAGCTTTATTATGACATATAAATTATGGAAATTTTTTCGTACAAATTTTATAATACTTTAGTATTAGCTTTAAACATAAGATTTAATATTCAACAAAGATATTTGAAATAAATATAAAGTTTATCATAACTAATTCCTAATATTTAGGACATATTATACAAAAGGATATTCCTAATCAATATCTATTTTAAAATTTTACTCATACTCCTAATAGAAAAATTATATCAAATGACTTATATTTAAGACATATCCCATGACTTTTCTCATAACACTAACAATTTTTAACGATTCTGGTTATTTACTTTCTCTCGATTTTTTTTTGCCTTTAATCATGTATTTCTCTAAAATTTCTTTGTTAAAACCCTACAAACAAAACTGAAAAAGTAAAGTTAAGATTGTCAAGCTCTCGAAAGTACTTAGTAAAATATTTGCTCAAACCATTTATATGGTTCTTTGAGTATCTAAGGTATGTAACTAATAATTAATCTATTTGCATTTATAATCATTAGGAATATCATCTAATTAATTCATATTTTATAAGGGTGATAAAATTCAGTATAATGTGAAGAAGAAATTGGTTTCCAAATTCGTGAATCTTCTTGAGCAGTGATTACAAACACTGCTCATTACAAACACTAAAAATCAATAATATAGTATGTACTTATAAAATATTTCAATGCTAATACAAATGGTTATATTATATAGATTTATTTTATAATATATAATAATGATAAAAACTATGTACGTTCATATTTAATAGAGATAATTAGGTCAATATACCTATTTGTTTTGCAAACCCAATAAGAAAATTTTAATTAGCTAGATGTCATTGGGCCATTAAACACATATGCATTTAATATGAGAGAAGGTGAATAAAAATGGCTTAGTAGGAGAGAGGGTAAATAAAAGTATGCTACCATAAAAAGGTTATATTCAGATATTATGTTCCCGCTAAATGTGATTGTAGCAGGTACGTAACATAATGTGATGCAAAATGATGTACCTGATACAAGATATGTATAGAAAGGGAGTAACAGAATTGCAAAATACATGTAGCAGTCTGACTAGTTTGTGTGAGATAACTGCTTCATCAACAAATTGGATCGTAACATAAAAAGTGTGTGTATTAAATGTAAAACACCTTAGAATTCAATGATTAGTAGTAATAGGTAGATGGCACATGAGAATGTAGCAGGTAGATGATAATGTATCGAATGAGAATGTAGAGGTACATGAGAGAATGTAGCAGGTAGATGCAGATGTATCCGATACATGGTAATGTAGCATGTAGATTATAAAATAGCATGTAATTGGTAATGTAGCGGATATGGTAGAGAAATTTTTATGTAGCGGATACATGGTAATGTAAATAAATTTGTCGATGATACATAAAAAATAGACGGGTAAGGAGTACAGTGATTGATAAGTGAAGGAGTAGCATATACAACAAAGGACAAAACTAGTAGACAAAGCAGTTGATGGTAATGTAGAAAACAAGACACGACCAAACACGTAGCGTGTACATAATAGACAATTTGACAACAATGCGCTTGGAGATCGTGACCTTCAGCAATAATGCCCTTGGAGAGCCTCCCATGACCCATTCTGTAAAGAGAAAAAAATATTGTTTAGTTTTTTTTAGCAAACATTGTAGTGGGTAAAACGAAACAATCGTATCTGATAAAAAAATTTGAACCAGATAAAGAATTTCGTATCTGATAAAGAATTTCATACTAGTTCATTAAGTACCAGATAAAGAATTTCGTATCTGATAAAGAATTTTGTACTGGGTAAACGATTTTGTACAGCTTAAAAAAATACATAGCATGCAAGAATCATAAAGGAGTTGTTCATTAAGTACAAGATAAAGAATTTCGTATATGATAAAAAATTTTGTATCGAGTAAACGATTTTGAACAGCTTACAAAAACACATAGCATGCAAGAATCAAACATTGAACAAGGAAACCACAGAATCACATAATCAAACATTAACCAAGGAAACACTACACAGAGCAAAATCCATAGAGCGAAACCCACAAAATATAACTGGGAAATAGAGAGAAGCGCAAAAACAATAGAAGCGAGAAAACCAAAATCGCAATTCCAAATTAACAACGAAAAGAAAGCCGATTGAAGAGAGAACATCAAAATAAAATAAAAAAACGAAGAAAAAAGAAAATCCAAATTCGATTGCGAAAGAGGAAACATGAAGAACTAGGAAAGGAGAACCGACGAGGAAAACGAGTCTTACTGAGGAAGAATGACATCCTAATTTCAGACAACGAGTATGTATGAGGAAGAATGAAATCCCAATTGAAGAAGGCGATTCAATAAAATCCCAATTTTAGACAACGAGTATGTATGAGGAAGAATAAGACGCGAATAATAGGAAAAAAAACAAAACATACCTAATGAACCAGAGATAGGAGGAGGAAGCAAGTGGATAAACGGTTTAGACTGAGAAGACTTTGAACGTCGTGGAGGAAAACGATGGTTCAAGAGAACGAAAGAGATGAATCAGAGAAAGAGTGAGATAATTTCTGGAGACAGGATGCAGTTTCTGGAGAGTTGAAGACGAAAAGTTATGTTTAGGAGCGTCTCTTTCAGATGCCCATGGTTGGCGCTTCTTTAGTTGCATGAGTTGACTGTAAATAATATTTTAATGTTATTGCACAGGGTTTTAGATTGAGTGGGCCAAGCAACAATGAAAGTAACTGACAAGGTACATAGGGGCAATTTGGGCATACTTGTGGTACAATGTGAGTAGGGTAAATAGGGAGAGTATTTAGTGAATTGGGCTTTAAAATGAGGGTATCAATCTAAATTTCTCTATTTAATATACAGAAAATCGTTAATGAGATGAAATTAAAAGAATATAAAAAATTAAAAGTTACAAACATTAAATTTTAAAGGTATTAAGATATTATTTTTTTATAAATATATCAAAGATAAATAGATTGCAATAATATTTAAATACAAGTTTAAATACCTAAATAAACACACAACTCATAACACATAACTCATAGTTACCTAAATGAGCACATGTCTACAAAACTAAATGAACATGAATCTAAAATACAAATGAATACGAGTTTGAAACCCCAAATAAACTTAGATCTAAAAATCTAAATGAATACAAGTCTAAAAACATAAATGAATACAAGTCTAAAAACTTAAATGACACGAGTCAAAAGGTTAATATACGAAAATTGTAATGTATCAAAACAAAAATCAACAAAGATCGATATATATATTTCGTGTAGGTCATCATTATAAATTTATTTTTAAAGTATATCAAATATATATACAATTAATAAATTTATATATATATATATATATTAATTCACCATGAAGTAAACAAAAAGAAATCAAATATCACATATAAATATCATAAATAAATAAAAATAAATACAAATGCATAATAAATTTTTACAAAAATATATCTTGTACATAGCACGAGACATCATCTATCTAGTGTAATAATAAATTTACAAACAAAAACAATCCAAAATATAGATAAACAATCGCATAAGATAATTATATATATAAAAGGAGACTATGTCTCTCCAGGGTTCGACACGTGACATTTTGGAGGTTTCTGGTGATGACATCTCAGCAATCTCTTTAATTGAAAGAACCAATCAAATTAAAACAACAATACACATCAACAAACTTATTTAAATATTAGGAAACTAAACATAATTATACATTAACAATTATTTTCTAAATGCATTTGGTTCCGTTGGAGAAAGAACATGTTATAAAAACGATAAAGTGATACATATAAATACTATTGGTATTTCATATTTTAAATATATATTTAATTTTAATTTAAGAATAATGTTTATAAGGAGTGTGCAATTTCTTTTTATATTTCAATATTTGAGTTTGTTGTTTTTAGTTTTAAACATTAAAATATGAGTATCAATCAAATCAGTATTATATTAATATTTGATACTACTACAAAAGTTCCAATTAAGAAATGTCCATATAAGGTCAAAGAGAAATTATAGGAGTTGATGAAGTTCAAGAAAAAATTTTAGAAGCTTACATATCAAATCAAACTATAGAGTTATCTTCCTAGCAATCAAATAATATAAAAAATATGCAGTATCCTCTCAAATATCT